>KK499778.1:0-170792 GCA_000688715.1 Glossina pallidipes
ATGAAAGTTTAGAATCAAGTTTGTCAAGCGTGAAGTCGTCTCTAGGGTCAATCTGTACAGCGTCGGTTAGCTTCGCATCTATTAACTTCTCTGGTTGTTCTTTATCAGGGGATTTCTTTGGCTCTAGTGGTGATGAAAGTTTAGAATCAAGTTTGTCAAGTGGTTTCGTTTTAAGAATGTTTGAATGGTCAGGCTGTGCAGCATCTGACAGTTTTCGATCTAATAACATATCTGGATTTTCCTTTTCAGGAGATTTTTGTAACCCTGCTGGTGATGAAAGTTTCGAATCAAGATTGTCAAGCGTAAAGTCGTCTCTAGGGCCAGTCTGCGCAGCGTCTGTCAGTTTCATATCTATTAATCTATCTGGATGTTCTTTCTCAGGAGATTTCCTTGATTCTACTCGTGATGATAGTTTAGAATCAAGTTTGTCAAGTGCCTTAGCTGGTTTTCTCTGGAGAACCTCTGCATACTCAGGTGGTAAGGCATCTGCGGTTTCTAATCCTATTAACCTATCTGGTTGTTCTTTCTCAGGGGCTTTTTTTGTCTCTACTAGTAATGAAAGCTTAGAATCAAATTTGCCAAGCGTAAAGTCGTCTCTAGGGTCTATCTGTGCAGCGTCTTTCAATTTCACATCTATTAACGCTTCTGGATGTTCTTTCTCAGGAGATTTCTTTGGCTGTACTGGTAATGAAAGTTTGGAATCAAGTTTGCCAATCGTGAAGTCGTCTCTAGGGCCAGTCTGCGCAGGGACTCTCAGTTTCACATCTATTAACGCATCTGGATATTCTTTCTCAGGAGATTTCCTTGGTTCTACTCGTGATGATAGTTTAGAATCAAGTTTGTCAAGTGCCTTAGCTGGTTTTCCCTGGAGAACCTCTGCATACTCAGGTGGTAAGATATCTGCGGTTTCTAATCCTATTAACTTCTCTGGTTGTTTTTTCTCAGGGGTTTTCTTTGGCTCTACTGGTAATGAAAGTTTAGAATCAAGTTTGTCAAGCGGGAAGTCGTCTCTAGGGTCAATCTGTGCAGCGTCTTTCAATTTCACATCTATTAACCTATCTGGTTGTTCTTTCTCAGGAGATTTCTTTGTCTCTACTGGGGATGAAAGTTTAGAATCAAGTTTGTCAAGTGCCTTAGCTGGTTTTCCCTGGAGAACCTCTGCATACTCAGGTGGTAAGGCATCTGCGGTTTCTAATCCTATTAACTTCTCTGGTTGTTCTTTCTCAGGGGATTTCTTTGGCTCTACTGGTAATGAAAGTTTAGAATCAAGTTTGTCAAGTGGTTTCGTTTTAAGAATGTTTGAATGGTCAGACTGTGCTGCATCTGCCAGTTTTGGATCTAATAACATATCTGCACGTTCCTTTTCAGGAGATTTTTCTATCCCTACTGGTGACGAAAGTTTGAAGTCGAGTTTGTCAACCGTGATGTCGTTTCTAGGGTCAGTTTGTGCAGCGTCTGTCAGTTTGACATCTATTAATTTATCTGGATGATGTTTCTCAACAGATTTCTTTGGCTCCACTGGGGATGAAAGTTTAGAACCAAGTTTGTCAAGTGCCTTAGCTGGTTTTCCCTGGAGAGCCTCTGCATACTCAGGTGGTAAGGCATCTGCAGTTTCTAATTCTATTAACTTCTCTGGGTGTTCTTTCTCAGGAGATTTCTTTGGCTCCACTGGGGATGAAAGTTTAGAATCAAGTTTGTCAAGTGGCTTCGTTTTAGGAATGCTTGAATGGTCAGGCTGTGCAGCATCTGCCAGTTTTGGATATAATAATATATCTGGATGTTCCTTTTCAAGAGATTTTTGTAACCCTACTGGTGATGAAAGTTTGGAGTCAAGTTTGTCAAGCGTAAAGTCGTCTCTAGGGTCAATCTGTGCAGCGTCTTTCAATTTCACATCTATTAACGAATCTGGATGTTCTTTCTCAGGAGATTTCTTTGGCTGTACTGGTGATGAAAGCTTAGGGTCAAGTTTGTCAAGTGCCTTAGGTGGTTTTCCCTGGAGAGCCTCTGCATACTCAGGTGGTAAGGCATCTGCGGTTTCTAATCCTAATAACTTCTCTGGTTGCTCTTTCTGAGGGGATTTCTTTGGTTCTACTCGTGGTGAAAGTTTAGAATCAAGTTTGTCAAGTGGTTTCGTTTTAAGAATGTTTGAATGGTCAGGCTGTGCAGCATCATCTAGTTTTGGATCTAATAACATATCTGGATGTTCCTTTTCAGGAGATTTTTCTAACCCTACTGGTGATGAAAGTTTGGTGTCAAGTTTGTCAAGTGGTTTCGTTTTAAGAATGTTTGAATGGTCATACTGTGCAGCCTCTGCCAGTTTTGGATCTAATAACATATCTGGATGTTCCTTTTCAGGAGATTTTTGTAACCCTACTGGGGATGAAAGTTTGGTGTCAAGTTTGTCAACCGTGATGTCGTTTCTAGGGTCAGTCTGTGCAGCGTCTGTCAGTTTCACATCTATTAATTTATCTGGATGATCTTTCTCAGGAGATTTCTTTGGCTCCATTGAGGATGAAAGTTTAGAACCAAGTTTGTCAAGTGCCTTAGCTGGTTTTCCCTGGAGAACCTCTGCATATTCAAGTGGTAAGGCATCTGCGGTTTCTAATCCTAATAACTTCTCTGGTTGTTCTTTCCCAGGGGTTTTCTTTGGCTCTACTGGTAGTGAAAGTGTAGAATCAAGTTTGTCAGGCGTGAAGTCGTCTCCAGGGTCAGTCTGTGCAGCGTCTGTCAGTTTTGGATCAACTAACTTTTCTGGATGTTCTTTCTCAGAAGATATTTTTGGCTCGGCTGAGGATGGTAGTTCAGAATCAAGTTTATCTAATTCCTTAGCTGGTTTTCCCTGGAGCACCTCTGCATATTCAAGTGGTAAGGCATCTGCGGTTTCTAATCCTATTAACTTCTCTGGTTGTTTTTTCTCAGGAGATTTCTTTGGTTGTACTGGAGATGAAAGCTTAGAGTCAAGTTTGTCAAGTGCCTTAGCTGGTTTTCCCTGGAGAACCTCTGCATACTCTGCGGTTTCTACTCCTATTAACTTCTCTGGATATTCTTTCTCAGGAGATTTCGTTGGCTTTACTGGCGATGCAAGTGTAGAGTCAATTTTATCTAGTGGTTTGGCTGGTTTTCCTACGACAACGTCTGCATGGTCAGTTGGTGAATCATCTGTCCTTTTCAGACCTATTAATTTGTCTATTTGTTCCTCCCCAAGAGATTTCTTTGGCTCCACCAGTGATAAGAGTTTAGAATCAAGTTTATCAAGCCCTTTTGAGGGTTTTCGTACGAACACGTCTTCATGGTCAGGTGGCAAAGCATCTATAGTTTTCAAATCTATTAACCTATCTGGATGTTCTCTCCCAAGAGACTCCTTTAGTTCTACTGATGATGATAGTTTAGAGTCAAGTTTATCAAGTGGTTTGCCCGGTTTTTCTACGACAACGTCTGTATGGTCAGTTGGTAAAGCAGCTGTTGTTTTCGCACCTATTAACTTATCTGCCTGATCTTTCTCAGGAGATTTCGTTGGCTTTACTGGCGATGCAAGTGTAGAGTCAATTTTATCTAGTGGTTTGGCTGGTTTTCCTATGACAACTTCTGCATGGTCAGTTGGTGAATCATCTGTCCTTTTCACACCTATTAATTTATCTATTTGTTCCTCCTCATGAGATTCCTTTGGCTCTACTGGTAATGTAAATTTAGAGTCAGGTTTGTCAAGTGGTTTCGTCTTAAGAATTTCTGAATGGTCAGGTTCTAAAGTATCTGTCAATTTCCGATCTAATAACATGCCTTGATGTTCCTTTTCAGAAGATTTCTGTGGCTTTACTGGTGATGACAGTGTAGAATCAAGTTTATCAATTGGTTTGTCTGGTTTTCCTACGACAACGTCTGCAGGGTCAGTTAGTGAAGCATCTGTTGTGTCCACACCTATTAACTTGCCTGGATGTTTCTTTTCAGGAGATTTCTTTGGTTCTGCACGTGGCGAAATTTTAGCGTCAAGTTTATCAAGTGCTTCGTGTGATTTTCCTACGACAACGTCCGCATGGTCAGTTGATAAAGCATCTGTCCTTTTCGCACCTATTAACTTATACGTTTGCTCCTCTGCAAAAGATTTCCTTGGCTCTGCTGGGGATGATAGTTTAGAATCAAGTTTGTCATACGGTCTCGGTTTGAGAATGTCTGGATGGTCAGTTGGTAGAGTATCATTCGTTTTTACACCTATTAACTTATATGTTTGTTCTTCCTCAAGATATTCCTTTAACTCTACGGGCTCTGAAAGTTTAAAGTCAATTTTATCAATCCTAATCTCGTCTACATGATCAGCCTGTAAGGCATCTGGCAGGTTTTCATCTAATAAATTTTCAGGAGATTTTTTTAATTTTACTGACGGTGACAGTTGAGAATCAATTTTTTTATGCGGTTTCGGTTTAAGAATGTTTGAATGGTCAGTTGGTAAAGCAACTGTCGTTTTCACATTTATTAATTTATCCGTATGTTCTTTCTCAGGAGATTTCTTTGACTCTACTGGCGGGGAAAATTTAGAGTGAGCCTTAAGTGATTTGGTTGATTTTCCTAGGAGAGATTCTTCATACTCAGGTGGTAAGGCAGCTATCGTTTTCACATCTAATAAAATATCTGGATGTTCCTTTTCCGGAGATTTCTTTAATTCTACTGGTGATGACACTTCAGATACAAATTCATGAAGTGATTTCGTTTCAAGAATGACTGCATAGTCCGGCTGTAAAGCGTCTGTCAGTTTCACATCTACTAAGGTGTCTGGGTCTTTCTTTTCAAGTGTTTTGCTTGGTGGAGAAATGTCCTCGTAGACAGAGGGTAAGACATTTGCTGTTGTCACACTTATTAACTTATCCGGATGTTCCTTCTCAAGAGATTTCTTTAACAATACTGTCGATGAAAGTTTAGAATCAAGTTTGTCAAGTGCTTCCGTTTTGAGTATGTCTTCATGGTCAAGTTGAAGGGCATCTGTCAGTTTTGTATCTATTAACTTATCTAGTGGTTTCGTATCTATTATTATTTTTTTGCCGTTTCGCTCAATAGATTTGTTGATTTCTATTTCAGATGTTAACGTGGAATCGGATCTTCTAGTTGATGTAACCACTTGACATGGGACGAGAGATTTTGATTTTAAGTCAAGTTTGTCTCTTTCGTCTAGTGAATTTTCATGAAGAAAATCTTTATGTTCGATTGCCGAAGACTCTTCATTTTTCAATATTATTACTTCATCTAGATACTTTTCTTTAATAGGTTGCGTTAACTTTTCTGTTGATATGCGTTTGTCAGTAGATTCTGTTCGCTGCACTTGTGGAAGATATATATTTTTGGTTGGAAACACAGTTATTCTTTCTATATGAATCGTCTCACGTGCATAGTCTTCGTCAAATTTGTCAATAAGTTTCTGTGATTCAAATTTAGATATGGGTTCTTGGCCAAGTGACAGGACTTCTACTGATTTTGGAACGCTTTGCCGCTCTGCGCCTTTGTCCTTAAAAAGTTCGCGTGATTTTTTTGGGGATATCAATTCGGAATCGGGTTTGTCAGAAATTTTTTTGGGTTTGGACTCAAACGCTTCTTTGTCGTTTGTCGATAAGATACCTGTTAACTTCGTATCCATCAACTCACTAATTTGCGTTGTTTGGGTAGGTTCAGATATTGCAACGTCTTCTTTTTTTCTTTCGATTAAGCTATCTTCCCTTTCATCATCGGAGCTTTGATCAAGATCAAGATTAGCTATGGCTGTAAATGATATTTCGGGACGATATTTCGTTCCAAATTGTTCCACTCTTATGTCAGGCGGAGTGATTTCACTTGGTGTATGAAATTGTGAACTCGAACTTGAACCGTCTTCGATTTCCGGTTGACCTGCAGAATGGTCGATAACTGAGCTTGTGTTTATTGACTCTAATTTCATGAAGCTTTGATCTGCCGGCCTTTCCGTTATCATTGTGATATTAATGGTTTTTTTTGCATCAGTTGTAGTTTCCAGAGACTTTGGAAATTCCCACTTTTCTTTATACTGCATTACTTTACCTCTTACTGTACTACTATCCCAGATATGCTTATCAATATTATCTGAATTTGTCATTTTTGTTGATTTATTAGTAAAATATTGTTCTTTTGTATCACATACTTGTGTTCTTGAGCTAATTGTAGCTAATTGACAAGGTTCAACTATGTCGTCAGTCTTATGTGTTCCTGTGTTATCCTTAAATTCAGTTTCATATATATTATCCCTAATAAATTCCTGAGTTTTATTTCTATCTAAATCACCTTCGAACATCTTGGCTATCTTGCTAATCTTACTTTCAATGTACACGGTTTCAAGGGCTTTTCCTACAATGCTATCTGTAGTAGAACTACTTCTGTTAATATCAATATTTGTTTCACTACGTGAAGCTGAAGAAACTGGAGTGTCTGGTGTGTCTATTGTTTTTGTTTCTATTTTTGTGGACTCAAAGGAAGGCGGTTGGGCACTGGATAATGGATATCTTCGTTCAAATGATTGTACAACATCCTTAACTTTCAGTATACTTTCGGTTTCATCATCGCAAGTTGATCTAGCTTCTTCAAACTCCTTTGTCTCCAACTTTAGCAATACATCTTCCGTTGCAACATCAAATGACTTTCTTTTGAGACAAATTTTTTCGCAGACAGCTTCCTCAATATTTTCCATATTCTCCGCCCGTGTTTCAAGAGCCTCCGTTGGCGATAGTTTAATTATTTCAGTCGGCGGTTCGCTGGGCGTCAATCGCATTAATTCTACATCGATTGCATTGAAAATTTGTTCTTCCAGTATTGGCAGATTGACATCGCGTTTCTTAGATTCACGTGAACGCACTGCAAACGGCAAGGCTTCTAAACTAGTACTCACTTTTTCTTTTAACCCATGCGCGAAATGTTTAACAGTCGTATGTTTTTGTGGTGAGGCAGTAGATAAGGTTGCCCCTTCACCAACTTTACTAATGTTTTGTAACTCCTCCAGCTCTAGTATTTTACGTCTAACTCCACCAGAACTCATAATCTCATCTAAATATTGAGGATCACTCATTGTAACATCTACATTATGATCAGCATCCGATGCTCTCCGACCTGATTGATGCTGTGGTGATTGTATTAAATCATTTTCAATAGGGGACCTTGTTATTGTTGATATTAAATTGGTCTTTGCGTGACTACTTTCGCTCATTTCTGCAAATGGTGAAGTGTCTTTGGTTTTATTAACGGATAAATCGACAGGTGATCCCTCCTGCGGAGTGGGCAACTTGGCAGATTCAATTAATGTTGTAACCTTTACCGGTTTAACGCATTGAATGCTGAAGTGCTCTGTTAGCTCCAATAAATTTATTTAGATAAATATATATACGATGATCGAAAGAATCCGGAATCGAACGTTGAACAAAAGTGCAGAAACATTTTGAGTATATATTAAGACATTTGTAACCACAAATACTAAACATGTACACACTAAATGCATACACATATATACATAATTAAATGTATATATATATAAATGCATATAATACTACATAATAAGTGATGCTGTGTGTTATAAAAATGCATGCACATTATTACTGTCTATTTACTAGACGAACAGACCTGCCTTAGCTTAAATCGAAGTGAGTTCAAGTATCTCAATTTCTTTTCAAAATTTGGAACAATTACCCATGCGTTGAATGTCATAATATTTCAATCTCACGTTAAGCAATTTTCCTAAATTCAACGCATTCTACTCTCAATACTAATACCTTCGTCTGATTCGAAAAATTTTGAAAATGCTTCAACTGCAAAGGCTTTTTTTCTTCATGAAGAGTATAAAAGTGAAACATAAGCTATTTGAGATTGGAAAAACGATTCTTCAATGAGTAGCCCTTAGGAAATTCGAAATATTCTAAATGATTTGTTTTGCAAAATGAACACTTTTCCTTTCCAGACATACAATTCTGTTATTAAAAATTTGACGGTACACTTAGTTAAAAGTCCTTTCTAGATATATAGTTCTGTTAATAAAAACTTTACGATATACTCACTTAAAATATATTATCTATGTTAATGCTTTATGGATGTAAATGGGAGAACTTTTCTCTGGTGTTTGTCCCTTTATCTAACCGTTAAAATGTAGTTACCATTTCACAATTTCGCTTAGAAGATTAAAAGTAACCTCAAATGTTTCTTTGCTACTCTCAGCTTAAGTCAGGCCATAATTCAGAATGGATTGTATGACTACAAAAAGACTAACGATTAAGAAATAATATGCTCTACAGCCGTGAAAATCTTAGCTAAATCGGACACAGAAATTACCTACACGGAGGATGTCAAATGTAGTTTGTTGCTCTCAATTGGTTGTAAAATGTACGATTTGAGTTATATATATATATATTATATATATGCGATACACTAAGCATTCGGAGAATGGATCCTCCGTCTTCAAGTATTATAATATGAACTCTTCCTTTTTAGTTAATATAACAGTGTATTCACTATGTGAATCTTCGATCGATTTTTTTATTCAACAGAAATTCTGATAGATTGAACGGATTACGACATGTCTTTTAAATAATCTTTAGAGACACTCTTTAATCAGCCTGTCTTCAGGAATAACGTCCTGCAAAATCTTAATTTTATGTAATAAGAAATTGCCCTAAGTATAATCTGATTATCTCGATCCGGAAGTGTTAGGGTTAAAAATTATAACAATTGAAGGAATCTAATAAAAAATTATAGCTCACTTCGATTTAGGGTACGAAACTTATATATATATATACATACATATATATATATACATATATGTATATATATACATATATATATATATATGTATATATATGTATATATATATATATATGTTTCATATGCCCCATTTGTATACAGAGCAAAGTTGCATTCTTTAAGCAAATCTGTTTTCAATTTTGCCTGTAATTAAATAATTACATTTTTTTAAAGTATATAATATGATTAAGCTAAGCTAACAAATAACATTAAATATTGAATGTATGTTTTGAGGCGATAAAGGAAGTATATGTGTGTGCGAGTCAAGCCGCCATAAAGCTCCTTAAAAATAATCTGACAAAGCTGCTGATGTATGCTGAGTATTTAAATGTAAATGAACATTGCTATACGAGGTCGTGGATTCTATAAATAAATTCACATAATTACATTTCGAAAAATATCATTTAAAGTTGATTAATATGAAGCGACAAAACGGTATAATTTTTAAAGGCAAAAATCGCACGAAATTTTCTTTCATCACACAAAATTGAAACCATTCTTTCGAAAACTTCTTGATGGTTGGTGGCACACTCTCATCTACCCAAGCGCTGTACTGTCGCTTTTGTTTTTTTGAAAAAGTGCGTATTTAAAAAAGAAACTTTAATATAACACAAAATTAGGTATCGGTTTGTTTTAACATCGAATCGGAGAATTCAACCGTATAATGTAAACTAGCTTTGACTGAGATTGAACTAAACTAAAAAGGAAGATATATCAATTTGACAGACATTCGAATTGTATCGTAATATATGGTTAAGTTTGCGATTCTGATAGGCGAATATGATAAATTAATTCAAAGATTTAAGTAGGCGTCTCCGAGAAGTTGGAATAACGTTTGAAACGCAATGTCCTTTTTCGCTCTTATTATAATTTTCACTCAGTTTCGATTACGTATATATGTAAAGGTAATTATATATTTATTTAGATTGGATTATTCCAGATGAAAACGTTTGCAATTCTTAATGTTTCTCTTCTCATTTTAATGGGAGGGAGAAAATTGTATATACGTACATGCGTCTAATTAATTCAGAGGTAAGTCAACAGGTATAAATTATTATCGAGTTCACAATGCTAAAATATTTGATTATCACACGTATAACCACGACTTCATATAACATTTGATTTATAAAAAACAAAAATTAACAAAATCAATTAATAATTAAAAAGTGAAAGCGAAACAAAATACATATATTTATATAAATATGTATAATATTATAAATGTACGACTAATGATATATGAACATAAACGAGTGTGTGTATATGTATATGAATTTGTATATATATGTAAAAATGTTGTATGCGGTATTACATGTAAACATATATAACAAGACAGCATGATGTAAAGTTCATGATGCGTAATATGCTTTTAGAGTAGAATTGCCCAAGGAGTAAAAAAATAAAATTGGAAAGAAAAGAAAATTTTCAAGAAAGTGCAAGTGCGATAAACTAAAAAATGAATAAATAAATAAGGAGTTAATTAAAAAAGCTGCAATCGCCATGGGACTTGTCTAGCCAGCAACAATCTTGCCACCGGATGTGAGAAAAACTAGGTGACTTGCAACGGTGGCTATGGTATCAATCAATCAATAACTGCGCTAACCTTAAGGAAGGAAGATTTCCTTAATGAAAAACTTAAAATTTAATCTGAAGCTCTATACATGTGTGGTCTTCATTTTTAAAAAAGATGAGATGTGCCAGTATTTGTTCATGGCCTATGGACAAATTTTACAAATTTGTCGAATTTAACGAGTTCGATAAGAAAAATTTTAGATCAATTGAGGTCATAAACATGATTTTAGCAGAAGAGTGACCAGATGAACAGGGAGATACATAAACGCTAGTCACGTGGATCTAGCGGATATCTACTTTATGGAATTTTCGATTTGCATATTTACGCCCAATAAGTGTTCACTAAAGCTACTATTTATTCCCCGGGATAAGTATGAAAAAAATTAAAACCAAGAATTAAAAAAACAAAAACTCAATATTCATCTTAAAAAAGACGTTATCTGAAATTTCAAATCAAAAACATTTCACTTGTACACTCAGTTCGCTATTATTGGAACTTACATTCTGATTTAGACTTCATTTTTTTCTTTCATCATCTTTAAAGGAAATCGCAAGTTAAAACGACTAAATTCCACTTGGGTCGAATTTTGCATACAATCATTATTAAAAAAAATGTCATTAAAAATACTTTGCTTGTTTTGTTCTTTTTAAATAAATACTGAATGAAATTTTACTTTACGCTACGATAACATACGATTATAAATGATAGCATAACCGATTTGCACTCTGTATAACAGCGGTGCGTACAGTTTAAGCTTTGACTTGTACTCCGGGCGAAAAAATATTTCGAAGAAAAGGAAGAAAGTTATAAGGCCTCGTTATAAGCAAAATGCCTATGAATTTTTTCTTCAACCACTTTATTCTTTCCATGTAAGTAGTATGTGATTTAACCAGTACAAATCTATCCCGTGTAAACGTGTACACTGCCTTATATATATATTTTCTCTCTTTAGCTATTTATTTGCCCGACTAACATTCACTATTTATATCCTTGCCTTAATAATATCTACTTTACTTAAAACACTTAATCTGTTAACTGCGTCGACATCTTCGGAAAACGTGCATTTGAATTGCGTGACAAAAATTTAGCGATGACAATTATAATTGTCATATGTAGAGTATGTATAACATGATATTATATTGTAATGAAATAACTTGACAAAATGACATACATAAATTATAAAATGCATTATTCTGACAATATACATATTCATAAAGATAAAATTTTATGAGCAAATCCGACAAAGACAGATGGACGGATCGTTCGTTATAATACAATATTTTGTACTTTTTTCATTCGCCGTACGCAGTTAACTGGTTAAAAAGCCGAATCGTATTATAATAAAAAATAATTAGAGCAATTTTCCAAGAACATATTAAAGCTTATCATCCGAACGTAACGTTTCTATTTATTATACTGACAGATATATATGAAAAGAGTAACCATTTGAATAATAACAGCCAAAAGAACATTTAAGACATGCTATTAAATATATATACGGGTGACAGTCCCAATATTTTAGATTAAATTTAACTCGCGTCTCCGATACTCGCGAACACGGCCTGAACATCTGAAAAGCATAAACTTGAAAAATATCGAAGTGCGAGGCATAGCATTAGGCTGACGCTGTCTTTGAATAAGAGAAGCCACCATTAAGATAGATCCCGACCTGGCCTATAATGAAGAGCAAACTGGAAACAGTGTTTGCCTCTCAGAGAATAAAAGTCAACATGTCGAAAAGTTCAATTTCCTTTAGAAACCCAGCAGGTTTTTTAAAAATGCGATAATGTGACTTTGACATCGCTCGCCCTTAAATGACTTCATATTACAATGAAAGTTGTAAGAAGTGTGAATCCTGTCAGTCTAACTTAGCCTCGCTTAATTATATCCATATCTTCGTCTTTGTGTTACACGAGTTCCAAATTTTAATTACAAATGTTACAAATGGGTTTTGCTACTGCACGTAATCTGTGAAGAAATACACGCATAATATTCAAAAAAGTGAAACCCTAAGATCAAGTTTTTCAATACAGAGATTTTCAATAGATTTAATATAGTTGTTGTCGAGATAGTCGCCATCTTTCAAATATTAAAAGCATTCTACTGTTGTTTTACAATTTCATCGCAGAGAGATAGATGGCTCGACAGCGCTTGCAAATTTTCCAAATTTTCTTTGAATCCTTTTTTTTTTTGTTCAGGTTGGTCTTGATGGATATAGTTCTAGTAATCTGCTCGTCTCGTTCTCCTTTTAAATTTTGCAATTTTGCTGAAAGATACATGGGTACATATATGCCCCGAACGTACCACGTGTTCCACTTCTGTGTCTTTTAAGAAACTGCATCTAAAGATTAAGTTTTTTTTCTCCGACCTTCAACTACTTATGTGAATTCGAGTAACCATTAATAAGCGTTAGCACATTTGAAGTTGTCTTCGCTGAATGCAAATTTCATCAAAAGTATTTTCAAAAGACTGCAAAGTATTTGCTTTTCATCCGCCGCAGAATATTATTGCAAATATTTTCTGGGATCGTTTCAGTTAGTTCCATTTATTATACAGGGATCTTCCAACTTGAATTCCAACTACTGTGGTGTAGATGGGCCCGCATTAATTCTATGCTATTGGAAAATATTTGATGCACTTTATAAGGTCTCGAACATAATTGCTATAACAATAATTGGAATATTTGATAGACTGACTAGATGGAGTGAAAGATGATTGGGAATATATTTGAGATTTGCAGCAAAAAGGACTTTGACAAATTTGGTAAGTGCTCTTAAAAAAACCAAACACACAACGGAACGGAAAAAGTTTCAAAAATGAAATCGTTGAATTTATCCCCTTTTATATGAGATGCCACAAATACGAATCCTTTGTCATTCACTAACAAACGAAATCTAACTTCAGATAACTTTCTAAACAACTTTAAGGATAACAGGATAAAATTTAAAAAAAAAAAAACTATGTCTAAAAAGTGAAGATAAAAATAATGATATCGTAATAATAATAATAAATTGCGTACAAAAGAAAGACTAGAGTTATTTCTGTACAAACAGTTCGTTCACTTAATGCTTAAAAGCTATCAAATTTGGCGTAAAAGGACACTTGAAATCAAAAATGTTGTTTTAGGAATTAGTGCAACTTAGGCGGCTTGGAGGTGGCTCTCCATGTTATGGGTTTTGAAGAAACTCGAGCATCTCTCTCTCTCTCTCTCTCTCTTTCTCTTTTAGCATGAAATATCAAATAATTTCTCTATATACAAATGTATATATAATATATATTTATATATATGTATATACATTTATGTATATTATCTTTATATTATATATATTTTTGATATAAGATTTAAATATGTAAATTCCGAGTGTATCCAATTTGACTTTGAACTTTATCGCCGCAGGGATAAATAAAAAATGTTAAACTTTAAAAATTGCAAACGTTTTTAACAGATTGAAATATATTTGTTAAACAGTAATTATATTGTAACAGAGATAAGAGCTAAAATTCAATAACAACAACAAGAATAGCGGCAAATAACATAATACACACCATTTTATTATGGAGTAAATTACTAATCCCATAAATTGTTAAAAACGTTAAAACGTTAAAACGTTAATGCGTTATATGTCCTACGTCAATATAAGTAACGAAACCTTGTATATATGTAGGTTTGTATGTATGTATATACGTATGGTTTTAATGTAAACAATCATAACTTACCCTTAACAGTGTTAAAATAACAATTGATAGTATTATTATTATTATTATTATTATTATTATTATTATTACTATTACTATTATTATTGTTATTGATTAAACAATTCATATATTTATCGATAATTGGAATAACAAATTCAATTTGTGTTGTCAGCGCTAGTTAAACGCTTGTCATAAGCGAAAGCTCTTTTATTCGTGCTGTCACAATCAAATAACAAAAATTACTATTGACCACAATTCCAGAGGACATTATGTTTTTAGATTTTCTGCTAGACAAATACGCCAGCGTTGGTCTCTTAATTAGATTAGATATATACTGAAGACCTTGAAAATGAGAATATATATACACATATATACATACATACATATATATATATATATATATATATATATATATATCTATGTGTGTCACAGTGCATTTTGTATTCTTTCTCTTCTTCGTTTTCATACTCTACATTACTTATAGTACAAGAGTATGCAACCTTTGGAATTACTTCAAACAGACGCAAGTTTTTATTATATCAAACGATTCGGTCCGATACTGTCTGAATCGATCCAAGCTTGGTTCTTGTCTCTCCATTCGATCGGCTCGTTCTCTTGTGTTCAAATAACAGGTCGCAACTTTTCAGATACTTTGATGACATTTTGCACTAAAACGTGTTTTGGCTCGAGGGCGAACGCATACGCTCGAATCATTTTTTCCACTACGTCTTATATAAATCGTGATTTGAAAAACTCGTTATATGAATAACTGCATTTAGTGAGACGACGTAGGGTATTTAATCACTTAAGTGTTTTACTTGTCTTTTTCTACTTGTTTTTATTTTTATTTTTTTGTAAGGGTGGGTCAGTTCACTTCATTGCTTACGGAAACCATATCTGTCCAAACTATAATCACGGAACGCCATTGAACTTTTTAAACGTTTTTGAATAGTAGATGAGTAAATATGCCTCGTCTTTACATAGGCATGTGCACACATCTGTATCTATATGAGAAAAAGCAAATTCCCCTTAGTGCAAAGAAAGAAAATTATATTTTCAGATATATTTTCAGTTTGTGGACATGGATACATTGCTATTCTTATATGCGTATACTCGTATATGTGCCTGTAAAAATATACATTTGAAAGTATATGCTTTTTTTTTCTTTCCCGGGGAAATGGCCATTTCTTATCCATTCATGCCATCAAATACATTTAAGAAAATAAATCAAGTTAACAATTGTTGTTGTTTTCTTTTAAGTGCTCGTATAGAAATTTCTTTAATTTTTTGTCTCGTAATCTCTATTAATTGCCTGCATTTGGAATTGACCAAAATTTAAGAGAATCCGGTCAACAAGAAATCAAAAGGATCTATGTTTAGATGACAGCTAATGCAAAGTGTGTGTGCTATCATCCACGGCATACGTCTTCCGGAAGAAAATTTCACATAACTTCATTGGCAGTTTTCCATTTCTTTTTTTGGCATATAATAGATTCGATGGTTATCATAGGAACACAGTTTGGTTTGATTTTAATTAAAAGACTCCTACGAGCCACATAGGTTATGGTTAATAAAATTTTGTATAATTTCGATGCAAATTAGCTGATAGAAGGCCAAGCATGATACTGATACAAAGAATTCTCTGCACATTTCCACTGATCCGTAAAAATCTTGGTTATAAAAAAATTTAACGGAACTTCGTCATTTAATTTGAAATGCAGTTGCGACCTATATTTTGAAGAATCAAACGATTATTTATACTTGTGTAACTTTGAAAAATCGAACAACCCCACCTCACATTGAACTGATTGAGCTGATAGCAATAAATAAATTCGAAACGAAGCTACTTTCTTCTACAAGCTTCCTTAAGATTCTAGTCTTATGAGAAACTTTTCAAGTTGGCGACGAATTTTCGAGACATTTTCTAAACGTTATGCTTAATCAAGTTAGTTGAAAAACGTATTCAATTTAAATAATACACTTATTATTAGAGTGTACAAACCTCATTAGTGATTATCCAAGATTCGACCCAATATGAATGAATATAGCCTTTTACTGCCGTTTAAGTAAATTTTGTGTGTTTTCAATTTATTGTTATATTTGTGCAATTAGTTAGTTGTCTTCCGTCTTTCATTGTCAGAGCTTATGTGAAGCTAAATGTGTTTGCTTTTAATTGATTAGACTTGTAAATTGGAGTAACTGTACACCATATATGTAAATGCGAATAGGGTCTTTATAGCTATATATATATCGAGTCATTCAGAAATTTCAAATCAATCCATTAAATATGTTGTTATCGGCAGTATCGAATAAAGTAGATGATGTGTTTTTGATTGCTTTTAATGAGTGGAAGAACATTTACGTCACAAATAACGAATCAATAAATTAATGCAAGCCTTAATTGAGTGTTCCAGACAAGAATCGCAAATGAATCGCAAAATTAATGGGACGCATTTTTCCTATCACGCGCTTACCGATGCATATCGGTCGAAAAATGATAATAAATTGGACAGATTATCCGGGCTATCTAAATGTTAGGCTACGAAGTTTCTGAATAATCTAGTAACGCTTACAAGATCAGCAAATACAACACGTAGCAAGTCCTACAAGGGACCATAGAAAATCTTATGACTTGTAATTTTCTACGACAGTCAAAATGCCAAAGATGTTAACACTCTCTCTCTCTCTCTCTCTCTCTCTCTCTCTCTCTCTCTCTTTCTTTCTTTCTTTCTTTCTTTCTTTCTTTCTTTCTTTCTCTCACTTTGTCTCTGCCTCTCCCGCTTTTCTTCAAGGCGAATCGCAATAGTGCATTCAGGACTTTTGACGGTATCATCCTTACAGATAATACGCATAATTTGCGCAATTATCGTATAATTTCAAAATTTTTAAACACATTTGTAAATTTCAATCAAGATACACGCAATTTTCCAAATTGGGCACATGTTATATAATTGCTTTGGTTTCATTTTATCATTTATATGAAATCATGTCGAAATGTTAATGATATCATGATGTCTTCGCATACAAGAAGCCTTTTGATATGACATTTAGTATTGTTTTAAAAGAGAGAAAATAAAAACGCAAAAGGTAAATAAATAAATGAAGATTAGAAGAAAGAAAAATAAAAACGAAAAAAACAAAAAAAAAAAAACACCGAAATTATAAAAACAAAGCAGTAACACAAAGCATAAACGTAAGGAGGAAATAAAAAAATAAAAAAAAAAATAAAAAAAAAAAAGGAAAAGTTGAGAAAAAGTTTTACAATGATTTGTATGAGAAGTACAAATATGTTGCCAGATAAAACGATAAACATAAGTAAATAAATAAATTTCGATTCAAACTCAAATCTGCAGATTGTTTAGATTTCTTATACACGAAATGGCCAACAAAAGAATATACAGTTTTACAAAAGATATCAGATTCACTTGCTTCTAATTGCTTGCATAAGTATAATAGGAATGATTGTAAGTGCCACTCACCTATTCTCGTAGTGGTAGAGATACGTTCAAAAGTTGATTCTGTGGTTTTATGCAGTGTTTTCACAGTGTCAGCAAGTTGCTCTAAAATAATGATCAAAATACATTTCAATTTGAGACGTTTAAGCAAAGGAAATTTTTTTTCTTCGTTACCTCCATCAATAAGAGTTTTTTCAACAATAATTTCTTCTCTTTCTTGCTTTTCACTCTTCGTATCGATCGGGGTTGGTGGTGGCGTCTGAGATGGTGGAATATCACTTCCTACTGCGAAATAAACAGAATGTAGAGCAGAGTGTCGTAGCAAATTATTCTCCTTCGAACGAAAGTAAATTAGTAGTAAGCAGTGAAGAATTGTACCTTTAGCGCATAAAATGGTTTATCTTTTCTTTTTTTGCTTTTTTACAAAATGCAGACACGATTGCAAACAGATCCGGACTACTCCTGATAAAGAAACTGTGGCGATTGTCCTTTCAATTAGATTTGTTCACTTTATATCTATTAGGGACGGAATTATCTTAAATTTTTGACAGATGGTTAGATACGTGAACAATGCCACGATTGAGAGGCAGCTCTTTATAGAACTACGCCTAATTTAAGTGTTTCTCAACTATAGTAGTGGTTCTTGGAAACTACAAAAAACGAATGAACTCGACAGCCTGGGCATTCTGTTCCCTGAGGATGAGGATTTGTCGTGTTAACTTTTGGTACGAAAGACTTTCGCAAGAATCGTTAAGTAAAACAATCGGAACACGTTACATAAATGTTTCTGAGAAATCTAGATGAAATGGCTAAATAACTAGCATTTCATCTTAAATGAATTCTAAGAAAAACAATGGCAAGCACAAGCAAGGTACCGTAACCGGAAACTAGTCACATATTTTGCTTTCGCGGCTCTATAAAACACGTTCATAAATAAACTTGCTGTTACAAACGGCAGCAAACGTATGGAGGGATCTGAATAGATGATAGATATCACAGATGTATCGCAATTTAACTCATCTATTCAGTTTATGTGATCCCTCATTCAAAGACGACCTAAAGTGGCCGCAAATTCTTTTGCAGAACGATAGGTTGAGTGTTACATTACATGTCGTTGCACTTATGTTTAGAACTTTCATATATCCCGCCCGTATCACAAACTGTTAATATCTTTCCCCTTTAAACTTTGAGTACCCAAAAAAAAAAAAATCAATACAGTCTACATTACACACATACACTCAGCCTACTATTACTCCTAAGATCCATAGTTTCTTCTGATAGACTTCTGGATTTTTATAGGGACAGACAAGCGAAAGGTCTAACGAGGTAGAGAATTTGCCGGAGTACGGCTGAAAGTAAAGCTGTACTATTAACTACTTGTGAAAGCGTTTGCAGGAGGCCTTATCTGACTTCCGGATATGTGTATGAATATGCTTATCACACTACGCACTAATCCTATCGAATAGGAAATAAGCGATGGTAGCTTAAGACAAATTTTATTTTGTACCTTTTAATTGCAGCTCGTCGCTTATTTCTATGAGGCCTTCACTCATTTTCTTGGTGATAGTTTCCTGAACTGACTTACAGAATTCAGCGTCCGTCAAAGATTTTCGTGGTTCAAACGGTGCTGGCGCAACTAACTCCTCTGCTTGTAGAAGTTCAGTAATATGTTCTTTAGTTGAAATATCATCTTTTGCTGTGTCCTTAATAGTTGCTATTAGCTCTGAATCCTTATCAATTATTATTGAGTCTTCAATAGTCGTTTTAGTTTTTTCTTGCAGTTGTATAGGTGCCGCCACTATAACTTCTTTAGTAGTGACAGTCGTCATGGACTCGACAGGTTTCTTTATTGGTTCATGTATGTTTTTAAATGTTATTGTTTCAATTGTTTTTGTTCTGATAGATTCACCAACACTTGGTGGTTTCTCATCGTGATCTGCCGTCATTTTCAATTTGTCCTTGGATTGGTCAGTTGTAACTTTTGTGACTTCTTTTTTAGGAATTTTTGTTTGTTCACTAGGCTTGGTTAGCTTTTCCATTAAGACGACATCCTTTTCAACAGTTGGTGGAAAACTGAACGTTTCCTTTTTCGTAGTCTCGGTGGTTTTCACTTCCTTTTTCAATTTAGTTGGTACCGGTATACGAGAATGCTGTTCAGTGCCTAGAAATTCTTGAGTAATTTTTCGCGCGTCTGTCACAATCGATTTCATTTCTTCTAATTTCTCAATGGACTCTCTAAATGAAACATCTTCGATGGCTGTCGGAGATGTTTTCTCCTCAATTCCAAGCATTTTCTTCTCATCGATCTTGACACTTTCTGTGGAAATCTGTTGCAAAACTGTGTCAAATGATGTAACTTTATCTTCGATTAAACTTTTTTTATCTTGACTAGATGTTGGTTCTAATACTGAAATTACGCTAGTAATAGTAGTAGCCGTAGGTTTGCTGTCCGTGTCATCGGATATCCTTTCGGTTCTTAAAACGTGTTCCGTAAAAGACACCTTTGTGTCCTTAACTATATCCTCGATTTTAGAAACTTTAGCTTTAACATCTTCAGCCTTAGATTCTATGGTATCCTTTACACCTGCAGTATCAACAAGTATCTCTTTGATTTCATCTTTCACATCTTCAGATTTCGATTGAATAGAATCTTTTATTGTATCTCTTACGGTTTCGCTCTCCATCTTAATCGATTCCTTGGTGTCTGTAAATTTTTCTTTAATTCCAACTGCTTCGCTTTTTAAGTCATCAACTTTGTCTGCAGCGAATGTGATTACTTTACGCGCATCATCATCAATTTCATCTGCTTTATCTTTCAAATCGCTAATCTTGTCTTTCGTGAAAATTTGAATAGTATCTGTTACACTTTTCGTTTCATCAGTGACAGTGTCGTGAACCTTTTCTTTAATTTCGTCAGTTTTTTGTGATAAATCTTTCTCTACAGACTTCAAAGTATCTTTAACGGCATCAATAACAACATGATCTTTAATATCTTCTATATAATGTTTTTCAGGATCGTATGCTTTGTCTTCCAGAAAAGATACTTTAGTGTCGGTGAGTTTGCTTTTGATATCAGGCACGGCGAAAGTCTTTGCCGTATCTTTGACGCTTTTAGTTAATACAATAACTGATCCTTCGCTTTCCGAAAGCGAATCTTGGGCTTTGGGGTCGGTTAGCTCAGTAATAATTGTTGATTTGGACTCAACAATCTTTTCTTTCGGTTTAGTCATCTTCGTTTTAAAGTCATCGATTTTTTCTTCCACCTCGGCAAATTGTTTCTGTAGAGTATCGGCAGCGTTTTGTTTGAGGTCATCGACCTTGGGTAAAGAAAAAACTTTAACAGTTTCAGAAACTTTCTTTGTTCCGGTTACGACGGTCTCCTTTAATGGGTCATGCAATTTTTGCTCAGTAAACGTTTTAATTTTGTCTTTCACACTTGCACTTTCAGCTTTAACGGCGACTTTCTCATCAACCATGCTATCAACTTTTCCCTTAATATCGTCTTTAATGTCCCAAGTTATCAATTGCTCGTCAATTTGAATTTCGTCGGCTATCTCTTTTTCTTTGGGTATTGTTTCTATAATAATTTCTTTTGTTATAATTCTGTCCGTTTGAGGGGCCTCAAATACCGATATAATGCTTTCGACTTTTTTACTGGCTTTCTCCATTGTTGTTTTCACCATTTGCTCAGCGGTTTCTTTCAATTCTTCATTGACCTTTGGCTTAAGGTCCACCTTCTCTTTAAACTCTTCAGTAAATTTTTCAGTTATAACAACTGGCTGAGTTTCCTGTTCGGTTAATATTTCACTGCTAAGGAAATCTTCACTTAGTTTTTTAACCTCTGACGTTGGGGCAGATGATTCCATTTCCATTGATATAAAATCTGAAATTTTACTTGGTTTTTCCACACTACTAAGGTCTTTAGTTATTTTCAAATTATCAATATCTTGATGACTTTTTTGATCGATTAGACTCGAGTCGTCCGTTTCTTCGGAACTGCGACTCGATGTCTTAAATTTGTAGGTCAACTCCTTATCAAAATCACTTTTACTCACTTCGCTTGAATCCTTTTTACCCAATTTCATTTTAATGACATGTTCGGACACAACGGTGGATTTGACGCTATTATCGGCTGGCAACTGCATAAATATTTCAGATTCGTGCATTGCCTTTTTATCTTCGATTAAACTTTTACGTTTGATTTCTGTTATTTCGCGGGTTATTTCCTTTTTCTGTGAAGAGGCCGGAATTTGTCTCTCAACCGATAAACGTTTCACTATTTTCTCGCGCCGCTCCGCTACAGTTTGTTTTGCTAGCTCTTCATCAGACTCGGAATCTTCGATTTCCTTTTCTTCGGCTGAATATTTCACTTCTTCACTTTCATTAATTTGTTGTATACGCTTATCTGGAATAATATAATTTTTTTGTTTTTCCAAAATTAAATAATTAAATACAGAAAAAAAAGAAAAAAGAAAAAGGAGAAGAGTGCAAGAATACGTACTTTCGAGTCGAACGAGCTCCTCCACGGACTCCGAGTTTTTCATAATATCGGTGTCGTCGAAATCGCGCGAATGTGAAAGACGTCCGCTCTTACACTTACTCATAATATCATCCCGTCCAATATTTTTAAGGGCAACTTCTAGTAAGCCAATGTCATAATTGGGCTTGTCTTTATAAAGGCGAATCATGCTTTGCGCTTGTCGCGCTATACTGTCGGTGTTCTGATTAATGATTTCATCAATTTCTTCGGTGCTGATGCCGATTTCAGTAGCCAAACGTATCCAATCCTTACCCAATAAATTGGATAAATCTACTATTCGTATATCACCGATATAATGATCGTTTTGATGTTTACTGAAGCTTAACAATGAACTACGATAGGTGCTAGTGATTTTGTCAGAGAAGGCAGTCGTTGAATCCGGTATAACAGTTTCAGGCAAGACGATATTGAGTATACAGATTGGATGCTGGGGCGGCTCGCCTTTAGCCACTTTCGGTTCTTTCATAAATAATGTGCGCCCAACTATGTCTGCGTGCTGATCTTTAACGCGTACCGTAAACGGCAAACGGTTTTCGCGGAATGCTTTAAAAGGTAATTGAAGCTGTTCGCCTGATTTTGTGACCGGAACTAAATTCCCGGCCATTTCAATATATTGCGGTTTGCTCTCAAGCACTTCGACATCGCGACTCTTCGCAACCTGTGTAAAAAGTTCTAACTTCTCGAGCGTTTTATCTTCGCGGTCGTCCGTCATACAGAAGACTCTTAAACGAGCTTCGTAAGGCTCCACCTTTTTAGCAAATACTACAAATTTCGCTATGAATGGTACGTGGATAACCTCTCTACGATAACGATAAGGATCAAATTACATATGAATGTCAAACTTAAGAATTTTTATGTTCGCCTACTTGTATAATTCGGTGGCCATTTTTGTTGCTTCTGATATGTTGCGGCAATCCATCAACCAAAATCTAGCTGATACGGTGGTGGTGAACGAAACGCAATCGTTAACGAACGTTAGAGGTGTAGAACCGGTCACATCTTCCCACTGCGCTCTAGATGGTCCACCTAGATTGTAATATACGTAAACAATTCTGTCAGAACTCTTCCTGCCATTCAACATGATTTTATGAAAATTACAAATAAATGGAAGAAAATTGTATCAAATGATTAAAGAAACTTTTACACCACTTTGCCAATAAATCACGAACAGTATTATTAGTTTTAAAAGAATGATTTAAAGAAAAGAAAACTAAAACAAAAAAAACAAAAACGAAAACGAAAAAGAAACAAAATAAAATAGTTCAACGCAAAAATCAAATTGGCGGCAAAGTCAATTAAATGAATTAATTAAAAGCAGCAAAAGTTAACAAAACTAAAGCGCAGTTTAAGTGAAGGCAATTAAATGAAAAACTATAAATTAAAAACGATAACATTAACTAAGGATCACAGAAAAAAATGAGATAAAGGAAAAGAGTAAACAAAAAAAATAGTAAATTTATTATTCGTCTACAACCAACTGAATCATTGTTCACCTGTTCACCCAGTTGTAATGTCAGAGTTTTGGAAAACAGCAATTCAAATATAACCAACCGTCTTAATCGAAACGACTTAGCCGCAAACTAACTCGAGTTCGCATCTGCGTTCATGTAGCAAAAATTAATAAATTAAAACGCGTGCGGAAATAACTTTCTGTTTGCTTTTTTCTTTTGTTTTTTTTTACCGAACATAAGTCGCACGATGTTTTCATGAATGTAGATAGGTAATGAAAGAAAAAAAAAAAAACTAATATATATATTTTTTTCCATTTGTCCTTTTCTTGTAATGTGTGAGAAATACGAACGCCAAGAAGTGGATGTTTTAGCGGTCAGTGTGGTGTGAACGTGACTGGCAGCAGTTAAACCATACGTTCCTCTGTTTATGTACATATGCATATGTGGTTAAATATATGCGTGTATGTATGAATAGAAACGTACGATTTTAGGAAATGATTCATGCTATGAATAAAGAAAACAATTGACTTTCGCCTATCACCGACAATTCAATATAAATTTGCATTCTTTACGCGCAATATGTTTTAAAAATTAATAACAAAACTTGAAGCAGATTAGAAAAGTTTCACGAGCTCACAGTGCGCATATTCGAGGAAGATCTAAAGATCTTACAGAATTTTCCAACATTCTTTTTTTAAGTTTATATAATTCGTTTGAAGGGCCGATTAGGCAACGGGTGTTGACTAGCAACTCAATACTCAGGGGTTCAAATCTCAAGTGCGGTAGAGTTTTCATTAAAGCTGATGGGCTTACATGCTAGCATTTTAAGACAGATGTGCGTATATCGTAGAAGAAATTGAGATAGGCCCATATTCTATTATACCAATCGAGTTTGTCTGTCCGTCTTATTTCGTTTATTCAACCTATAGGTCGCAATTTTTTCAAGTATTTTGATGAAATTTCACTTCACAGACGTGTTTTGGCTCAAGGACGAATGCTTTTGGAAATGTTTCGGATCGGACCTCTTTTTCAATCAATTCCCATAAAACACTTTCTTCTGCAAAGTCATTATATGATTAGCCGTATTGAGCGAAGCGATGGTGGACCGTGTCCCATTATGGAGTCTTTACTTGTTTCGGTTTTTCGGTTTACATTTGAGAGATAAATACGGACTTGCTGTGGTTTGAATTTCGTTTGATTGCTTGAAAGAAGCTTAACTCAATTGCTGACGCAATAAAGAAAACTTACTACAACTTTATATTGGAAAGAAGAAGAAAAAGCTTGCTTTGAAGTTTGACTCTCTCCTTTTTTTTTCTAATTTTTAAGAATATCTCATCTCATGAAAAAGATATGAATTAAAATTTTATATTCGTTGCTCGTACAGTTGAAGGAACGAAGATAGGAAACAGAAATTTATTGGAATTGAATTTTTTAATTCCAAACAGACTCGTATCGATCTATAGAAATATCATCCCCGTCAAATTAAAATTTAATGCAAATATCCTGAAATACTACCGCAAAATGAACGCAATGCACTTATAGTTCCGTTTGGATTAAAAGTCATTCTTTAATAACTAACGCTCTTCTGCGTTTTCATACCCCCCGTTGTAGTACAAGGGTATATTAAGTTTGCACGGATGTATGGAACACTCAGAAGGTCTTGAGATACAATCAATCTTTATTATGTATATAGAACATTAAATATATATATATATATATATAGAGGTTTTAGAATCGATCTAAGCTTGTGTATCCGCCTTATCTCTCCATTTGTTTGTCTTATATTCTTGCGTTCATCTTAAAGATCGTAACTTTTGAAATATTTTGAAATTTATCGAAAATTTTCAGATCGGACTACTTCGCATAAAACTATATATCTTCATTGTAATGAGCGAACTGATTTAGCTAATAAAATGAAAAAATCCTGGAGGTCTAATGCTAAGACGCGAAAATTTCGTTGATCACAGGCGGACCTTTTAAAATTCACAAACAAATATATTTTTTTAAAATAAGTTTTAATAATGTAATCAATCACATTTTATACAGATAAACAGACGGACATCGATTGCAATCTTTCGTCGCATATTCTTGTGCATTGCCGGGTTTTATCACCCTGTACTTGTTCATTGTGCTTATCTGTTTACATGTAATTTCTTACACAATTTGCAGAACGAAACGAAGGCTAATAATAATTCAATTAACAAAACAAACAAAGCCCCATTGAATACATAGAAAAGATGAAAGTCAATCAATCGAAAGTCGGAAAGTGATAATAACAGCAATTAAACTTTCAGTTGTACTTCAAGAAGTGGACATTATCTTAATGCTGTCTAAAAGTATTTTTTATGCTTTGCTGTTTAAATAACTTTGACTTAACCAAGTACATGAACGTTCTTTTCGACTTGTACTGCTTAATATCTCATTCAAGTAAAAGTCTATATTAACATTATGCCGACAGCTCAAGTCAGTCATTTTTTCTGCTAAAGCATTGAGCCGGAATCAATTTCGCGTCAATTATCAAAAGAACTTTTGCTGTTACTTGCACTAAATTTCAGATTAATATTTTTTCATAAAAATGTTTCCACTTTACGAGCTCCTGCAATAATGCCTTCCGAACAAATTATATTTGGGCCAAAAAAAAAATTAAAACTTCTTGCTTCAGCGATTTGGGCTAAATTGATTTAGAATAGATTGCACAAAGTCTCTATTGCGTGCCGGAGTTTCAAGCAGAATGATAATATAATAATGGATATAAAAATTCGTAGTCCCGATTTATTAAAAAACACCTAATTCGGCCGTGCCCAAATCTTTTAAATATGCCCACCATCTTACTCTGAAAAAGAAAAATGTTTTTTTTTTAAATCTAAGCAAATAAAATTTCGCTAGTCTTCAATGTCGCGTTGGTCTGGACGACTTTTTCCATTTCTGTCCAAATACTGCAGTTTGGCCCACAATATATACTTGCGATTTTTTATTGTTTTACTTGCTGTATGCGTTATGAGTAATGGGCAAAGCGCCCAACTTTCTTTTGCTTTTGAAAACGGACGGATTCTAATTTTGTTGCGCTGGGTATACCCCCTTTCGTTGATTTTTCCATTTTCCCTAATAGTTTTTGCCAAATTCGTAGACTCAATGTCATACATACACATGGACGGATAGACAGACATGCATAAATCGACATAGCATACAATCCAGATTACAAATATATATACTTTAAAGGATCTTTGCATACATTTTGACACAATAAATACTCCCACTCTCTATACTCTTCCGAGCATACTCCCAACTACTCTTTCGATGATGTGGTCTAATGAGATAGTTATAACATATATATTTTCTTCTTCTTTAAAAGTTACCCAAATACTAAACCATATATTATATAAAGCCATTATATGCTATTTTGTTACAAAACTATATAATGTATTATTAGATGTCAGTTTTCATTTTTAAAGCAAATAAAGGAAACCAATCAATTGTTAAGTGGTTACATTTTATTTATTGAATGTTTCGTATGAAAACATTAGTGTTCTGCACGCGGTATTAAAGAAACAAACAAAAAAAACTCTTAAATTATCCCTAATTAAGCATACATGTACACACATATATGTAAGCAACTTGATATTCTCCGACATATATTTATGTACATACACAATTATTAAGGCTTAGCAAAAATAAACCAATAAAAAAAAAAAAAAAAATATTTAAATGCAAGAGTCGAAAAGTTTGGTAGGTTTTTTGTATTTTTTATTTATTTTTTTTTTTAATGCTAAGAGCGAAAAAAGCATGCTAAATAGAAGTAGGATATGTGCATGTAGAAGTGTTGTGTCTGTATATGATATGCTTATGAATTGAGAATGTAGTAGTTCTAGTAAAACAGCTTTTAATACATACACACATAATTATCTCACAAATTATAAATTAATTATTTAATATATGTACATATACATATATATACATAATATATACATATACATATATATATATATATATTATATTAGCGTACAAATTAATGTGTGCGCAAAAGTACAAAACAATAGAAATGAAAATTATTTCAAATAAAGAATTTAAAAAAAAAAAAGGTAATATAACTAAAGAAGATAATACCATACAATACATGATTATAAAACATGAACGGCTTACGCAAACGTATTGGTTTCAGAAAAGTTCTCCTTACGAGCTATGTACATACACTTGTTCAATGTATGTGAAAATATATACATGCATACATATGTTCACACAAGACGTGTCCTTTTCTTTTTCTCATCGCATACATTTCGTTCCTGCGGGAACGAAACGATAAAGAGAAATGGAAAACGAAACATATCCCCGATTGGGGTTTTCGTAAACGATACAATATTATTGTTGTCTGGAGTAAGATGATTTCAAACGTATAAATGAAAATATAATTAAATAAATACTCATACGCCCCAATTATCGCTGATAACGAAAAAACGCACTCGTATTGCGAGGCCATAAAAAAGACAAAGAGAATTGCGATCAAAATGTTAGAATTGAGAATTCTCTCATTCTCTCTGCCACAGAATAATACTGTCTGTCTATTTTATTATATGTAGATATTTGACTTTTAAATTTATAATTTAGTTATTTAGTTGTTCTGTTCTTAATATTAAGAAATAAATGTGAGATATTTGCTACAGATTTCATCTTGAATCTTGAGTAAATTTAATCATATATCCACCTGTCCGTCCAGCAATTGATCTGCACTATGTCACTTAGTCACATGGTAAGTAAGATGGAAAGTTTAAATGAATGAATATTTATTTACTAAAGCTTTAGAAAATTTCGGTGGCAAATACTGTCGCGTTTCGTTTACAAATACCTGATGAGGTCGTGCTATTGTCGAGGATTCAGTTTTACATATCACCGTAGAAACAAAGGTTGCTGAGCAAATACTCTTCCAGACAACATTCAACTTGCTTAACTTAATTGAATTAATTGTTTGACATAGTTCTAAAACTATTTGAATATTCATGCATTTCGTATTATTTTTGAAATTTGTTTTCATATTTGTTTGTATGTATGTACATATTTTTTTTTAAGCTAACATTAATTGAATCATCGATCTTCTGCCAAAAGAAAAAAAAAAAAAAAGAAGAAAACAAAAGAAAAAAAACACAATAAATGTGAAAAAATTATTTTTAAATAGAATTAAAAGTATATTTTAAAAATAGTACAAAATAAAATTAAAAACCAAAATTAATATTATTTAATCAAAAAATGAATTAATAGATAATCAAATATATTGTATGTTAAAAAGAATTGACTTTTAAGCGTAAGTATTGTAGAATTAAAAAAGGTGAAGAAATATTTTATTATTAAAGTTAGTAAAAGTACGAGTAGAGCGCAACGTACGAGTGGACGATATTTTGATATGACTTTACTCCTGTTTCAGTTTTATTAAAAAATAAAGACATCTTTTTCTAAAATAGTCAAATGTATTCCAATAATATTTTTTGGCAATCAGTTGTATATTGATTATTGCCCTTTTTGTGGGGAGACATGAATATGTTTAAATTGTTGTTTTTAATTTTTTTTTTTGTTTTTTTTTTGTTGAATTGGTCTTTTTTTTTTTGTTAAATTGGTCATATTTTTTTTTATTTATTTATTTTCTTTTTTGGGATTTGGTTAGCAAAGAAAGGAAACAAACAAATTAATAAATAATGTATAAATAAATAACTAAATAAAAATAGAATGAAAGAGAAACGCGGAAACGTTACGGTCGCGTTTATTTAGAGCTGATTGGCTGTTTAAGTTGTTCGTACTTAATAATAATTTAAATAAAAAAAAAAAGAAATAAATAAATAAAAATTAAATCAAATTATAAAAAGAAAATCGATAAAACGAAACGAGTAAAGAGAGAAAAAGACAAAAGAGAAAAAAGAAAATGCTTGTGACTAGGATTATTGGAATAATAATTTGATTCAATTTTGTCTGTATTTTTTGATTGCTTTGATTTTATTTGTTTTGTTTGCTAGTTACCTTTTAGAGATCTTTTCCGAAACACACCTTCATTGTGATGGTAGAACAATAGATATGGAATGCGTGCACATATGTATGCATTGAACGCATTAGTACAAAAATCGTATACGAATTTCAGTTTTAATTGCTTCTTTTTTTTTTTGCTTTACTTATTTCATTGTAATTTTAATAAACAGAAAAAACCGAAAAGACAAGAAAAAAAAACACGAACTAAACATGAAAACACATTAAAATCACAAGAAGACAATAAAACAACACAGGAAATATTGTGAAATGAAAAAAATAAATATACATACATATATATATATATATATGTATATATATATATATATCTGTATATATAAATAAATGAAACAAGAATACAAGGAACCAAAAGGAACGCAATTGTAAAAATCTCGTTAAGAAAAATGATGAAAACTGGAAATCATAAACATTTGTATGTACGTACATATAGTTTTACATATATGTTTGTAAACGACTGATGTATGGTTTCGTGTTTTTTTGGGATATTGTGTATGTGTGTAGATAAATAGATAAGTGTTTATCACACACGACCATTTATAGCTCGGCTTGTGCTTTCATTTTCAATTTTCTAAATTAAATATTTATTATTATTATGTACATATGTACATACTTGTGCATGATGGAGAGAAATATTTACGCTATCTCAGAATTTTATGTCGTTTAGTGAAATACACACACATTTACATATACATACAATTATCTACACATACATTCGTACATGCTTGCATACCTAAAGGTATTTATGTATGACGTCTTTACTTTCGTTTTCCCTCGCCGCGCCCCTTTCATGTTTATTATAGAAATCTTTGTTTTTCAACGCAGAGTGTATGCAGAGTATATGTAAATCAAACGAAGAGTTTTATTAACTCTTGCATAGTTAAATAAAATGCAAAGCGTACAGAATGCATACAGAATTAAATGTGTATTTCTAAAGTAAAGAAAGTATCAGCTATAAGGAGAATATCGTTTAATTTGTTATATCCAGAGAAATTAATTTTTCATTAGCCTCTCTTTACTGCCTGACTGAATCTTTATATCTAAGTATATAAATTCTCCATTACTACCTACTACAACCCTGCAAACAAGAAAAGATAAGAAATCTTTTTTCATTAATGAAGGAAATAGGCAACGTATCTTATAGACATTCAAACCTCTTCGCCATTTTCTATAATAAATCCTTTCTATATAATCTATATATCGTATATGCACTTGATTCCAAGTTACTAACAACAGTACTTTGAAGTTTTTCGCAACTATTATGCAGTTGAACCCGTTCTTGTGTATGTGTGCAGAGACCTCAGAGAAAAATAAACAGCAAAGCAATGACATTCAGGAGTTACATAAACACGTAGTAACAAATAATTTTTCGAAACGTTGATAACTTTTTTGCTCAGCTACTTGGAAACATCGCGATAACCACATGATATATGATGATGAAGTCTTTGTTCTTTTTGGGAATTTAAAAGAGAAAAAATATACGTACTTCGGTTGCTGGAAAAGTGAATCCCTGCATACATTTTATTTGTTCTTGTTGTCCTTGTCTTCATCATCTATTAAATTATTGATAATGTCACCCACATTTCCCATTTTGTCCTTAACCACTTCATAATAAGATTGTTTTCGAAAAACATACACATTATTTTATTTACAGTTATATCCTGCACAAGAAAAAAACAAAAAACTTCATAAACGAAAATGAGTCGCATAAGCTAAATAGCTTCAACTATATGGGCACAAATTTAAGCTCAGTTAATACGCTAGCGCTGTCGATGTGAAAGGCGATGAAATTTATATAATGAACTCGATACCTCGCACAAATGGAGTCCGTCTCTGATGGGTGCTCGGGCTTGTCGATATTACAAGCCGAATTACAATATATAGTAAAATACCCTTAATCCTTAAATCTTACTTACAACCATAACCGATATATTCATTACTTTTTCAAAGATCGTATTATTTCCTTTAGCGTAGATGAGAAGTAATCAATCGATTATTCTGAGCCAAATACAAACCAGTAAAAATATTGTATTGTTAGACACGGCCAAACTATTAAATACCCTACACCACTTCGCTTTATGCAGTTAGTTATTCATATAACGACTATTCAAGGCAGATTTCCTAGGCTTTCGTAAAACAATTAAGGGAATGATTGGAATCATTTTAAATGCACATTTTCTGAATTTGTAAATCATTGTCCAAAAGATGAGCTTGAGAGGACAGCGTTTCAAAAAACAAAAAAAATAAACTTTCATTCCATATCCACCACTATAGGCTCTGTGTTGGATATCGAAAACAAATTCTGTGTATTTTTTTGATAAAATTCGCGTTTAATTAATAAAATTATTATCAGTGACCTGTTGCCTCTTATCCGGTTAGCTTACCCACTCGCTTTTACTCTCGCAGTGACAACTTTGTGATTTCGAGGCGATATAATCACCGATGCATTTTCTCACATCATGAAGCTACTGATCTACTAAATATGACTGCGCCGATCTGAGCCAGGGATAAGCAGAAGAAGACAGATCTAAAGATCGGTTCTTTGAGCAAATTAAAGATGACTTTCTGGGTAACTTATATTGTGGACGGACGGACGTATGCGAAGTTTCTGCGTTTTCAACACTCCCAATTTTTTTTCATGAAACCATCATAGCTTGCTGCGTTTTCAACTCAAGCTAAATTGATTATAGCGGCAACTTCTTTGCAAATTAATCCAGTGAAAAGCAGAAAAAGCACATTGCCGTAAACGGCTTTCATCTCGTCACGCGTTGACGTGCTTGCAAACAACCGAAACTTATACGATACCAATACAATAGCAATGTCTAAGCTTGGACAAAATGAAAACGTCATGTGCGCAAGCAATTTCTCGACACACACAATTTATTAGTACATCTAACACTAGTAAAGCATAGAAATATGCACAATGTAATCTCGTTGTCTTCTCGTTACTACAAAGGTTGTGATAATGTCGATCACGTCCATTTATATACATAAATATTTGTCGGTTTGTCTTACAAAATTTGAATATCTACGACAGGGATCTTAATCTTCATATTGCCTTCATGCTGACATTGAGGCGCTTGCAAATCGATCTACACACACATATTCGCGTAGTAGTTGACAAAAAGCTATCAACTAAATTTAGTTAATGTTTTAATGTAACAGGTCTTCGTTAGGTTAGGTATGCTATAGCAAATGCTTACACATATATTGTACGATATTGTACGATTGTTATGATTAAATACTATCATTTATTTATTTAAAAATTGTTTACCTCGAAAAACAAGTAAATTGCATCGAGTACAACCGGCTATTAAATACCTTATGCGCCTTCATCCAATACATTTCCTTATCTATTATCGTCATAAAATACTGAAAATTGGATCTTGTGCCTATAAATAGAGAGTTCGTTTGATGTGAACCCTTATATAGAAGAAGGCCTGAAAAACAGCCCAATGTTGTCCATATATATAGGATAGAAAGCTTATATGTGTCATTGCATTAAAATTTAAATAAAATTTCATTATAAAATACTACACATTACGAAGGCTCTCATTCTTTGTGGGAACGTGCTTAGAAAAAAATAATTCGATCCCATTCAAGTTTTCCGCATTCACCCAGTTTGCAAACTTCCATATTTCATCCATTTTTATTTATATTACGACTTTGTTTAAAATCGAACCTTATAGCGAAAGTGGTCGCAAAAATTTTCGAATCCAAGTCAAAACATGGCCATGAATCATACTTCAAAAACACATGCATATAAGCCGACAAACAGACGGACGGATGGACGGACGGAGAGAAAGCCATAAATTGGCTCAAAAAATTATCCCGATTGATATAATAAAAATTGGGTCATTCTCAAGCTCTTTTACATATTGCGCATGAATTCGAGTCGCACGAATCTAATAAATCCGATTATCCGACAAATGATAGGCAATATGAAAACGTTTTAAGCGCTATACGATCTTCCTGTGCAGAGACATAAGCAGCCGTTAAGTAATCTCTTCTTCTCTTTTATCTGCTAATCAGTTTGATTGCCCTTAAGATGAATTGTAGATGTCTAGAAACATTTATCGAAATCTAACAAAATCGAATATCAAATCGAAATCTTTCATTTCGTTCCATTTGCGCAGAAGTGTTCTCTCGAGGGACTTTAGAAGACGAGGCTTTCAAAATTTTTGAAAGATTTTTTTTTTTTTAACACCCGCTATATGCTACCTTTGAAATACATTTTCGACATTATTTTGACTTTATACGCTATATGTACGCGCTTATGTATATACACATATACGTATTAAGATATATGAGAACATTTTTGGCATTACATTAGATGTGTGTCTCTCGTATCGTATCTATCGATTTGTATAAGGAGTTAAATGCATCTATGCATGTGCATTAATTAGTACATGTATTTGTATTTATGTTTATGTAATGATATGAAGAAAAGTATCAATACAACAATTGTTTTTTTCTTTTTTTTTTTTTGGTTATGTTTTTGTTTTTGTTTTAAGGAGACATTTACAAAAAAGAGTCGACTCGATGATGGTCTGATATGAAAATTAATAATTAAAATTGAAATTAATGTATGTATATACAAATGTATGTATGTTTGCATGTAGGAATGTAAATGTATGCATATTTATTTACGTTTATATGACATATGTCTACTCTAACTAGCTATGAAACTCTAACTATGTATGCATACATACATATGTTAATATAAAAGAGTTTAGAAATATTTTGTATCAGTTACATATACAATTGGCGATGAAGATGAAAATATGTGAAAGAACAATACAAAAAGAAAGAACGACGTATCTTCGCAATATTGATTTGTTGAACAGAAAAAACAATATATATATAAAACAAATAAATTAAGGTAAACGGATAATAAAAGTAAATAACAGAAATGAGCTACAAATGAGTACATGGAGTATACTTTCACTAATGAAAAGATCAGCACATCAATATTTAAGATATCAATTACGGGTATTTGATAGCATACGGTCATGTATACGTATACTATATATATATACATATATATATATATATATGTGTATATACATATATATATATTTATATATATATATATTTTAATACATTACATATATGTATATGTATATATATGTATATGTATATGTATGTATATACATATAAATATGTATATAAATATATGTATATATATATATAAATATATATATATGTATATATATATATATATATATATATATATGCATATATATATTAAGGGTACAAATAGATATAAATGTGAATGCGAGCTGAATTTATTTGAGTCGAATCGAATGAAAGTGACACTACATACATTGTACAGAAATCAAATGTTTATACGGGAGAGAGAAAGAAAGAGAATGTTATAGAGAGACAGATATACAAATAGAAAGAATCCAAAAAACATATGTTATAAAAAAAGAAAAGAAATGAAGACTAAAAAAAAAACGAATATGAACTCAACGAACTAAGAAATTAATTCTTACTGAGAAGTATTAAGAAAGAAAATAAGTAAAGAAAAAACTAAAATGGAAGTAAATGAATGCCTGACATAGCTTCTTAAGTTTTATAGAATTCTAAATATATTTATATAATATATACATATACATATATGTATTATATGTATATACATGTATATAAATATATATATATATGCATATATATATATATATATATATATATATATATATATATATATATATNTATATATATATATATATATATATATATATATATATATATATATAGATATGTTTGTGTGTAAAATAAATATGAATTGAAAACTAAAACTGAAAAAGAACGAAAACTAAACGAATGTTCAAATCAAATAAACGTATAGACAATACGTAGTAGACGATTATTGAAATGAATTGACAACACAAACGACTTACCTGTTATTGAGCAGAGCAAACGTAATGTGGGCGTATTCCCTGAATACTGATTGATCATGCCCTGACTGTGCGCCTTAGGAGCGGGCATACTAAGCGTGATTGCTTTATGGAATTTACGGCGCCGCGGCTCAACGGTAACTATAGGCGATACGGCAACACCGCGTCCCAACAGTTTTGCAGTTAAATCTGGATCGACGGGCTGTGCCTGTATGTAAGAGGTAAACACAAGAGAAAACGTGTGTTGAACATATATACGTACATACACGTACACTTTACTCAATGGTTTTTTTTTCATTTTTTTATTTTTATTTATCTTTTTAATTAAACAGCATTAACCAGAATAATGTAAATAAACAAATAAAAATCATATTAAGTACGTGTGTATATATGTATGAAAAAATCAAAGATTAGAAAAAAAAAAAAAAACACAAACAGAAGCAAAAGAAAAGAAAATAAAAACTAAATACATTGACACTTTACCGTCAACAGGAATGATTTTAATTAAATGGCCGCTTAAGTCTACATAATACATATATATATTCATTAATATATATATACAAAATTATCAATATTAGTAGTTATGTGCTACAAAAATAAATGTGTGTGTTTGTAGGCGTGAAGGACAACAATAATAATAACATAAAGAAAATCATTAAAAAAAATTAGTAAATGTAAAGCTAACGGCCCTCCATACACATACACACATACATCCTTCTAACCCAATAAATTTAGTTATTAGAACAATTTTCAATTCAATTATAGAAATTAATATAAAAAAAATATATATATTAAACAAAACCAGTAGCCAGAAAGCAATGTAAAAAAGAAAACAAACAAAGAGAGAAAACACAAACAAACAAAATTAATAAATAAATAAATAATTTATCCAACCAAAAATTTGATGCAATTGCTGCCAAGTACTTGTCTAACTAAAACTAAAACAAACACAATAACAATTCAAGGCCATTAAAAAATCATTTTGTCTCTGGTTGTGTGTGTATGTACCTAGCTATTTTCCTTTTGATTTTTTTTTCGTTTGTTTTTGTTTTTGTTTTTCTTTTTAAATCTTCTTCTTCTTCTTTATTTTTTATGAACACAACGAGGCACATTACGCCATCACCAGACCCAATTGCAAAACTGCATCATGTTGAACAAAGAAAGAGAAGACAAGGATCATATCAAAGCCATTGAATATAAAATGAATGACCATGAAGAAGCACAAAACTGTGCTCTTAAGCATATTTCGCACATAGATGTGTAAAATAGTTTTTTGAAGCATTAAATACATAGATATGTATATATGTATATAACAACAAGGAACCCACACAAGAAACATAAAATAAATATAAGAAGACCAAGTAAAACATGTGTTTGCTTAAAGTTTCTGTTTAAACTAAATTTATTGGGCAATTGTTTGTTTGTTTGTTTTCGTTTTTGTATTTAATATTATTTTTATATAATTATTTATATATTTAATTTTTTTATTTATTTATTTAATTTTTTTTTTTTTTTGGTTTTTTTATATTTTCTTTGTTTGTTGTTGTCGCTTTTCTATTTTTATTTGCTTTCAGTTTTATGCATTATTTCATAAATTATGTATTCACTGGACACGGAAGATATATCGAAATCCCAAATGGATTCATATAATAATACATCTGAACATACATAGTTACATAACTAGCATACATTTCAAATGATAATAAAAAGATACTTATGCATAGATATAAACCAATAGTATATATGTAGATAAATATTTTTTTTATATGCATGGGTATGTATGTAGTTGTACGTGTTTAATGAGATTGTTATTTGCAATAATCAAAAATATTTCTCATAAATATACGCTAAAGTGTGGAAACTTTCTTCTTTTCTTCTCAACTATCTCTTTATTTCACGACAACTGTTTCGCTTTCTATTGAACGCTTTTTCTTCAAGGGGCATAATTTATGCTTTCTTCTTCTCTTTTTTTTTGTGTCAAAAGTCACGTTTGGCCTTTCGCTTTACAATAGCCTTAGGCAGATGGAACAGTTAAAATCCTATGAATAAGACTCAAATTATTGCGCAAAAAAGTTCCCTATCTGCTGTATATGCACGTATTGTCTCTATGCTCACTTTAAACCGTTTTTTACTTTTTTTTTTAGAATAAATTGGAATCATTTCCGAGGCAAATGGTTTCAATAAGAACGAGCAACGGCCCGATATAATCAACAGAAATGTCAATATGGGAAAATTCATGGCAATAGCGGAAGGCCTACTGCATGTAAAAGTCTTTAGTCTTTAGCAGTTGTATGTATTTGTGTAATTGATCTGATTGGAAATGTTTGCTGACCAGTTTTTCACAAAACAGTAGTCAGAGCTTCTCTTTGGCTTCATCCTTTTACGAGAACAATATTATGAGAAGCAGTGTCTAAGAACTTCTTTTAAAGATAATAGGATCAACTTTACTCTAGAGATTCTAAAAATCGGCAAATTTATATTTTGCACACAATAGACACACACAAAAGAAGATTAGAATATTTTTGAAAATTAAAATGAAATTTCAAGCCTTGCGCAGCGTGTTCCAAAACGGTTATCGCAATATATAAAATATATGTTTACTGACTTTTTAAACTTTTTTTTAAATAAGGGCGAAAAACACATTTCAGAATAGCTGATGGTGATGTATCGAGGTGTAGCTACTTAAAGAGATATCATTGTTCTCAAATCAGTTCGAATCAATTGGCATTCTATTATATTGAGAAACGCTATCAGCCACATCTGCTTATGATACTGCGAAAGGGATTTGCAAGAAGATTATTTCACTACATTATCGTAAACAATCGATAGGAAAGAACTAACTGAAGAATTCGCGTATGCAATTTCGTTTAATACGACTCCTTCTCGTACTGTCTGCAGTAGGCGGCATGCTGCGTACAACAAGAGAGAATTATTGTACTTGACACATGGACATTTGTGGCAGATTAAAACGAATTCTTGTTTGACAGAACAATGTTTATTCATTCTGGTCATCCTAGACTGGAAGATTGGATGGAAAATATGCTAAGAGCTTTTTTTTTTAAAATGATATCAATTTTTCTCGGATCAACCACTTTTAGTGCGATCACTTACATAATGCAAATTTCAATTCGATATCAGCCATAAAATGTTTTCTCTTTTTCTGCGATTGTTATGATTAATTGTGCAAAAATTAATATTATCTTCAAGATACGATATACAAATATCGCTCTCATTTATATAGTCCTTTCTTCCTTCTCTTTTCATGCCCATCATTGAAGGGTGAGGGGTATATTGATTTTTTCAAAACGCTTTTAACGTCCAGAAAAAAAAGTCAAAGACGCCACAAAGTGCATATATTCTTAATCAGTATCAAATTCTGAATCGATTTAAGTATGTCCGTCTGTCCGTTTGTCCGTGTGCGCCTCCTGGTGGCAAAAATGAAGCTATCAACTTAAAGTTCGGCAGAAACATTTGAAGTTCTTGCACGCAGATTGGTACTGAAAATGGGCCAAATCGTTCGAAGGACACGCCCTTATGACCACGCAAACTGAGAACAGTTCCGTTTTTCAACAGAAATAGAAAGTTGGTTATTTGCTCATTACTCATAAACTCTAGTACTTTTAGAAAAGTGGAACAAAATGACCACGCCTGCTCAATATTATAATGCATTAAAATCTAATCCAGAATCCAGAAAGAAACCATTCACAAACCCCATAAATCTCATATAAATTCTTGGTCATTTTCAAATTTGCAATGCACCTAAGGATGTACATCTGTCCGTCTGCCAAACTTTGTAGTATCTGTGGTAAATACTCTCCCGTCCCGAATGAAGGGATCGCTGGCAAACTTGCCAAAGAATTTGCGAGTGACCTAAACATTTCAAAGGACATGCCTACAAAGCTCATACGCTTATGCGAAAGAAACTTTTATTTTGAAAATAGGAAAAGTCAACCACACTCACGCCTTATTTAAGAATATGAAAATTTAGTTCTTCTACTCTTTTCTGTCTTTTTTAGGATAACTGCGATGGGTATAAAAGGTTCGGGCACAAGCAAATATTATTTTCTTCCTTGTTATACACATATATATATAAAATATATGTTATATTTTCGTTTACACCGGATTGTGTTAATTGAATTTGCGAACGCATTAACAACTATAACTGTGTAATGTAATAATAAGAATATTTTTCATCGATTGTAATAATATTATAGGAAATATTGGAAGAAAAGAAATCAAAACTTTATTGAAACAATGATGTATTTATAAATGCCTTTCATTGCAGAGTTACTTATATATGTTATGTTGTATATAATAAATGCCAAGTATGCGTTCATGTTCATAATATATGATATGTAAGCATCTATAATGTGTATTCTAGCTGTGAAATGAAGTTTGTAGGTACAAGAAAATTTTTTCCAAACGCCTATTAGATTGAAATTCTTACAAATCATTAAAGCAATACACACTAATCTTATTTCATACCAATTAAGAGATTAAGAATTAAAAGTAATCTTAAACACAACGTATATTCAAAAATGTTTAATGAATTTCTATATATGTGACTGTGTGTGTGTGTGTGTGAGTGTGCTTTGTGTGTACACGTTCAATGTAAAAAACGTTTACGCAAATGGACATATATGGAAATGTGTGTGTGTACATGTATGTGTTTATGTGTGTATGTGTGTGTGTGTATGATTATTTACCAAATAAGCGAGAAACGCTTCTTCTTTGGTACATGATTTACACTTATTTTACGTAACTTTTCTGGAGCAACTCCTTTCCGTGGTTTAAATAGATTTACCTGTAAGCCAACTTTAATCTTCTTCGTAAGGGCGCCTTGTGGGAAGACGGCCTGTACCTGCGGTACTACGGTACTCGATACCATACCTCCCTCTGGCCCTATAGCATGCACCTCCTGCCGTATACGTGAGACGACAGCGAAATATTGAGGAAAGTCATAAGTGACAAAGCGGCATACGTGATTACCGCTTTGTTCTTCCATTTGAGCAATTTCTAAATGCAAACAACAAAAAAAAGAAAGAAATTAAAAAAAATGAATAAAAATTTTACTTAAACAATTAGAGGAAAGTTGAAAAATTTTAGTTAATTACAACACATATATGTACACATGCAAACAGTTTATATAATATGCGGATATGCATATGAGAGAAAAGATAACGGTGTTTACCTTCTGGTTCGAAGCATTGTTGAAGGACGTCATGTATAATCTCATCGGAATTTTCAATATTGTGCTCGCGCCAAGTTTCGCCATTGTCGGATCTCAATATTATAATCTCTCGTTCTTTACCGCGCAGCGAGGCAAAATGTGGTACCTCCATAATAACAGGACCAATAAACTTAGTCGATACCGGACCAAGCTCCAAAACGCGACTAGCTAAAGCTTCACCTTCCATCAACTGCGGAGGATGCATCGTGCGTTGAGGTTTCACGTAACGACAAGTAACACGTGTTGGCTGACAAGTAGAACGTGACGGTATAATTACCCGGACACCACTGTGTCGACAACCGCGCATCGCTCCTCCACGAGCGTCCACCAGGAAGGATACCAAAAAACTACAAAAAAAAAACGATCAAAAATTATTATATTTATACAACGGACGGACAGTGTCATTATGCATATGAATACGATTGTCACTAAGTTGGAGTACTGCTTCCCCAAGTAAATATGATAAACACATTCACGTATGTGTAATTGTAGGTAAAAATTATTAAAGAATTTTGTCTAACGGCATTTTAGATCCTACACTACTTATGATACGACGGCTTATTAAGTTTATGCAGATGTATGCAATATCTAGAAGGACTTGATATAGATTCACCATTTATTGTACAGATCGCTTCTCAATCACATTCTTAATTGATTTAAGTTTTTCTGTCCGTCTGTCCGTCTTTTTTTTTTTTTTTTTTTTTTTTGTTTCATTCAATTTATGCGCCACAATTTTTTTACTTATTTATTTTGTTGATAAGGGTTGAGTTGAGAGATACGAAGGCAATAAAATGGGTACATGTATATATATGCATACATTATATAGGACATCCGACTAGATGAATCCCTCTATCAAGTCAACCTCTCTTGTCCTCCCTCGCTAGGTACAAATTATTTGAACTATGAATTGAAAAAAATACAATAGAGATCGCAACTCTTTACAGTTCCTGTACTCTACATAGATCACTACATATAATGAATTGAGTTTAAAGCTAATTAGGCAGTGGCTTTTCAAACTTTTTTTTTTCTTTTTCTGAATTGAAAGTTAACACGAAGAAGGTTTATGTTTGCTTTGAGATTGTATGTCTGTCTTAAGGTAAGATATATTTAGTATATATTGTATGATATAGCAAAGTTTACCTTTTCCAAGAAAGTTTACGCCTTTATAGGAGGAGAAAGCAATGAAAAATAATACAAGTTATGTAAAAGCTGTTGTATTGGAGATGGGATAATAAAATGCATTTAACTTACCCAACGTGAGGCTGTTCGTCGTGAATTCCGTTTGTTACGTAAATACCATCCACGGCTGACTTGGTTGTTGCATATACTTGCGTCTTATGAGGGCTTATAGTTCCTTCCATAGCTTGAGATTGCGTACCCAATCCAGGTGCATATTCAGAACTCTGAGCCACACGATTCGAATCAACGCGTTCGTCACGAGTCACATCAATGGGTAGCGAGTCATCGCCTAAGGATTTCATTTCATCAACAGTCAAATAGCGATATGGCTGATCAGAAAGCATGTTATCTTCGCCTATATGGCACCAGTTACGTGTTACGGCAATTGTTACATGAAGTGTTTATTTAAGTTAATTATATTCCAATTTCGAGTAGCGAATCAACAGCGATAGCAAATGTGCAATAGAATGATAAAATAAATATTAAAAAATAATATAGCGTTGAATGAATATCGCTTTAAAGATAAATGTTTTTTTATTTTTTATTTTTTTTTGAAAGAAATAAATATAAGCATGCATTACATACACGAATATTATACACATATGTACAGATATGTTTATATTATGTACATACAGAAGTGTGAACTAATATTTTTAATAGGAAATTTCCTCATAGCTTTTTTTTCTTTTATATATTGTACATATATATGAGAAACAATAATTTACATGTTATGCCAAATAAAATATTAAATAAAAGCATTTGCATAATTAATTTATGATCTTCTGTAGTATGCGGAGTTGTTAAATATAACGGCTGCCATTAGTTAGTTAATTTTGTTGCTCGAAGCATCGTATCGTATACTAGTTTTGGCATCGAATTGTGTAAAGAATTTACTTAATACCCATCGTTTCATGGTTTCAAAAATAAATAATAAAAAGAAAAAACCACAAAAAACGAAAAATAAATAAACGAAAGGGTTTTTCAATTATTAAATAAAACTTTCTTTTTTGTTCCTTCATATTAATTATTAAAAAAAAAGAGTTCTAAAAATAAATTTGATACTAATTTTATTTGTGTTTTTTTTTTAAACTTTCTTCAATTCTAAAATTCTTAGAATAATTTTTTGTAAAAGCTCTTTAAAAAGTTTTCAAGAAGAGTTCGATCGAGAGATTTTTTAATTGAAGGCAATATGATAGGTACTTGCGATTAAGAGCAGTACGTAAGTCGCGCATTATTCTATTCGAAATTTCAAGCACAATGATCTAGTCATTGAAAGGGGCAAACTCACGCTTGTTTGATGAAAAAGAACAAAGAAAGAGATCTGTTCTTGTTCTCAATCTTTCTCTGATGCATATTTGTTTTAATTTTATTATTACAATTAAAACAAGTAAGAACATTATAGTCGGACAAGGCCTACTTTTAGATATCCTGAACCACATCGCATAGTACAATTATTAACTCGTTTCACTCGTACACCAAAAATTACGCATTATTTTCATTGAAAGCCAGCATATTGGACGAATCTTTATGTGCGGCGGTATTGAAATAACTGACCCACGTGATCTAAATTCGATAAGGTTGATTTCTATGACAATTTACTATTATGAAATAATTTTCGCCATCAAATACTAAAAATTATACCTTTTTACTCTATTCATCGATTCAGTTCGCGTAGAAACAGTTATATGATAGATGGTTCAAATAATTGGCCCAACCGAACCATTTTTCCTACCAATTAAGAATGCCCAAATACTATTCTAGAGCGAATTTTGGCGACAAATTTTGAAAATTGCAATTTTTTGGTTAGTGGAGTGGTCGAAGAAATGGACCGATCCTGACCATTTTCAACAGCATTCGCCCTTATGTCAAACCACATCAGTGTTTCGTCAGAATATCTCAGAGATTGTGAACACAAATTTACATGAACAGATGTCAGATGGCTGGACGAACGGATAGACAGGCTTAGAATCATTTTCTCAATCGATGTATATAATCTTAAGCCCTGCTGCGTACTACAAACGTCTGCACAAACTGAATACACCCTGTACCAGAAGTGATGTAGGATATAAAAACAAAGTTATATACATACAATTTAAGCGATCGATCGAACGTTAGCATGATTAGTCCGTTGTTGTTAAGGTAGCTAAATAAGTGGAATAAGGCAAAGTCTAAATGAGTCCTAATAAGTATTGTAAGTCTAACGATTGTAGATTCTAGAAATGAAGAAATTGACCCCTGCCAGTATATATTATATATAAAAGTTAGATATGAAGGGATTTGTTTGGAGGAGGCGCGCTAGTAAAACCACTTTTGTTCTAAAAAATTTGTATAATTCCGGTAAATATTCCTGCGAAATTTCGGATGAGTTTTGCTCCATATACAAATAGTGAGTGCATCGGTTAATATGTCTCGAGACGTATTTGTTTTTTCTTTCAAAATTTGACTCAGTCTATAACATAGGAACGAAATACATACGTACGTTGCAATATATTACATACTTGCATGAACATTTTACTTTTTCGGCGGATTCGAGGACAAACTACGACCCTTCCCCAACTTGATCTACGCAACTGTGCTGTTGGCACTTACTTCAATATCGTCCTCTTTCAACTCGTACTTCTTCCAGAATTTAAATAACAAAACAACACGCGAACGGACAGCCACACATATCATGAATGTTCACGCTTATCGGAACGTGAAATTAACCTTTTCCAGTTTTACCTTCCTAATACAACTCTGATTAGATTTGTGCCACTGTTTTTTGTGAATTTGAAAGAACTATTTAGAAGGAGTTTATTTAGAGCAGCTAGAGTTTTTGAATTTAACAACAGTTGGCTCTCATACACTTGATCACCAACCAGATTTTATTCCGTTAATCCTTTCACCTAATGAGTTTTTCGGAAATAGTTGTTTATGATGTATTTAGTTTATGACACTGGCCGGTGAAGTATCGCAAAACTTTATTTGCTTTCAATATTTAAAAAAAGTTCGTTTTTTAAAAAATTAGATAATTTTCATGAAGTGCCTGGTTTTTGTAAAAATATATTTACTAACAAGGGTTCCCTAGAATCACTGGTAACTAATGAGTGAGTGAGGACATCCCTCAGTCTTGCAAGACAATTGGGCAGGGGAGAAGGCCTATCCCAAGACTAAAGTACAGGCAGAGCGAGGCCTACCAAGCACCTCTACTTATTTAACGTCCTCGCATTTGGAGATACCACATTCACCCAAGCGGTCAGGCTTTACACATCGATTAAACTAATATTGCAAATCAGCTTCCGCCAAAGTTTCTTGCGTATATACAAGCGCAAGCCTTCCCCCGGGGGATGCTGGCAAGAGCTAATTCTTAAGTCCATGTTGCCCGGTACCCGTTAAGCATGTTTACGAGTAAATGGTTTAGTCGAACGCAATCCAATCGACCCTATGATACCATTTGCCGTTTGTTAATATCAAATATAACTAGAGACACTTGCCGTGAAGGCTTAATCTTATAGTGCCCGAAGGTATACGAAATGCAAGGGTGTCATCTATCGGCACGATGTTGATATGTCCTCGAGCATCATATAGAGGTATGTTATGCATGCGGACGAGTCCTTTCCTATGCTCTTCTATGGAGTAAGCAGTAAATTGGAATGCAATTGCACATGAAGTAAGCGCTCTTGTTGGCATTTTACTCAATAACAATTACAACCGCATGAAACTTCCGGAACATGGAACAGAAGCTTTACCAGAAAAAACATCAATGAGCGATTGTTCTGATTATCAATCTGAACAAGGAACGAGTGAAGGATTTGTATTGATTCAGACATAATCTTGAATATCGGGTTGCGAACAATCGCAGAGTAATATACTTTTAACCCACCAATTCTAAGCTTCTCAACCGAGTGATAGATTGTTTTCGTTGTCAATCTTCAGGTGGCTCGCTTTAATACTTCAACTAAATTTTAAATGAAATATTGAAGTCATGTTAGAGATAAGCACGATATGTTATTGTCTTCATAAGAATGCCAACAACCGCCCGATGCCGTTTCCGTTGAATATTTTTGTGTATGTAAATATAAATATCGAACTACCAAAGCTAGTGCATCAAATTAATTGTCTAGGAATATACGCACAATGACAAACAGTTCTCTAAGCTTAGTAACATATCACTATAGCTAAAAGTAATTGCAAAGCGATCTATAATTTGCTTCAGGTTCTTCATTGTTCGAATTTGATTTCGAGCCGCGTCTTATTGATTGCAAATATGAAAAAAGTGCTTGATAATAAACGTGTCTGAAACACTCTCTGATTCTCAGAGAAGGGAGACTATTATTTTCTGTTGCAACAAGTATTTATCATATCGGCTTCGCCACATTTTTTTATGCAAAAAATTGTCTCAGAATTGAAGATTTACGTCCACATTTTTTTGAAAAACTTTTATTAGAAAAATATAAAGATGTTTAAGGTAATATATCCTCTAAAAAAAAAAAGATATATATATGCTTTCCTTTTTTCCAATAAACATTTATAAAAATTATTTAAAAATTTTCATTCAACGAAAATGTTCTTCTTCAGAGCTTTTTTTAAAAAGCTTTTTACAAAAATTTCATGAAACAAATTGATCCCAACTTGGCAGAAAACTAATAGCAATACTCGCAATCCTTCGTCCATAAAATAGAAGATAGGAACGTGTTTCAATACAAAAAATATTATGTACAGACAGGGAATGGTGTTAAAGAGTGTTTGTTTTTCAGTAAACATTGTAAACCAAACAAAAAAATGTATACACCCAGCTTATTACATATAATAATATTCGTTGTATAGTTATTTATATTGCCCGCCTTCAACCAAAGTATCGCAAAACAACTATCCTCACTATATATATATATATATATATATATATATATATATATATATATATATATATATATATATATATATATGTCATATATATATATATGTCAAAAGTGAGATGATCATTAACTTTATCATTCAATTTTGCAAGGATTTCAACTCAGAAGCCCAGACTTATACATATCTGGCCAGGCTTGCCTGTACATATCTTGTGGATGAACAATAAAGCAAAAGATTTAAGAAAAACTAGCCTGAAGTGATTTTCGTTAGTAAGATGAAATTTATTGGTAGATAAGCTTCAACACGAAGGGAGCTTTTTCATCACCTTACGACACCATTTCAAAGAATTTTTTGCTTCAATAAACCGATCAGTTAAATGCCTCAAACAAATATTGTTTATCTATCTATCAGATTTAATAGCGAATCTTAGTAGGCGATGCCAACTTACAGATACGAGCTTATGAAACGTTTGTACGAAAGAAAAACAATTTAAAAAAAGCCTTTCCTCATCCGTTTCAAACGATTCAGACGAACAGATGGCATCGAGATTATATATTTATTTTTAAAAATTGACGATCAAGTCGGCTAAGAGATCTAACTAACAAAATCCCACGCGCTTCATGTTGTTGCTTTGGATATTATGACAATACACTTGAAATTTCAAGTCAATCGGTTGAAAATTGAGTCAATTAAATGGTAGTCGTAGTTAAGTAATACTTTCATTCGGAGAGAGTCATGAGGAGAATTCGAACCCTAATAGAACTTTTTGAATACCATGTAAAAGAGTTTAGGAATAAATATCGTGAAAAGTGGATAATTGTAATTAAGAAAATTGTTTTTTTTTATTAATCGAAAGGTTTTATGCGATTCAAAAATTCAGTATATACACCGTAAACATCGTGTCGAACAGTCGATCGCAAGGCCTTAATTTCATAGGACAAAGTGCTCTTGGGCTGACTTTTTTTTGCAATCTTTAACTTAATTGTAAAATTACTGGACTAATTTGGTCCAATGGGAATGGATGGATGAAATACTTCTATTTCGCCTATGGTGTACATCTATTTTTTCTGTGGTAGGCTTTCTTTTAAAGGTATTTTCGTTCGCGATTACTTTGGCTGAATGCGACATTTTGTTAAATGGAAAATTTTGTCTAACAGTTTTCATCGACTCTATTGTTTATTCTATGGATAAGTGGTAGCAATATATTTGTTTATTTTTTTGTTCTAAAGATGAAAACTGCATATATGATGATTAGTGGACTGACTAACAGCGTATATTATGTATTTAGATATGTAGTATGTACATATTTAATTCCATACAGAGATTGTACAAATAACGTAACTTGTTATTTGCGACTTACGAAATAGAAATTGTGATTCACCCTGGTAGTATGGTAGGTAAACATGGCTATCGTTCTGGTGCGAGTCACCTTTCGTATTCAGACAAGAATCCCAATCGTTTACGTAACCTAAGACAAATGCCAATATTTACATACATACATGTACATATCACACAGAGCAAAAGCAAAACATTTGGCTTAAGCCAAAGTTTTGGAATATCAACCACCGACAGTGTCCTCTCGTATATACATATCCACGTAAAACACACTATTTTTTCTTTTATTTTTTTTACACAAATAGAATTTTCGGACTATCTCAACATATGAGATGAACACTTGAAATTGCTTATGAGAAGTTGCTTGCTCGTTAGCTCTGTCTACTCATGCAACAATATTAATCAGTATTAATCGGTAACAAATCGAAATTCGATATATTGTAATATACGCAACTATGAGTTTTAACTGTTTGTAATGATCAATGAATTTTTACAAATTTGTAACTCTTGGTGGTAGATATACTAATGAGATTCCCTGCAACGACTAACAACATTAAGCATCAATGAATACAGTTACTTATGCGAACACGTTTGATTGTGAATTTAATTTAGCGTACAATACGCTTGCATTAATGTACGGGTATAACGATCTAAATGACCAGAAATCGAGAGTTGGTTAGTTCTAGTTTGGGGAATAAATGGTGCAAAACGCATATAGAAATATTTTTTATTTAATTGCTTGTAAATGCTATCGATCGTTTAATGAAAATATTTATTATGATAATGTACAGTGGAGGTAAAGCATGACGAACTTTTTTGAAGCCTCGTGTACGTGTGTAGCGAAAAAAAATTTTTTTTTTTTTGATTCAAATGAGTCTTAAAAATAGATGCAGGTATTAAAAGAATCGATTTTCTGATTTTCTGTATCAATTTGTCCGTTATATTACACCCCCACTGTTATTTGCAAGCTTATTTAATATTCTGAAATGCAGCGAACTTACCACCTTCTTCCTCCGAGTCAGACATGAACGATTCGTGCATAGCTTCGGGAGCAACCACACGATATTTCTCTTCAGCGTGCAGCTGATTAGTTGTGCTGGTCTCGTCTTCATTAGTAATTGATTTCAATGAATCCAGAACACTTATATAACCCAATTTTCGGGCAATATGCAACGGTGTTTGACCGTTAGCTGTCTTCGCGTTTGCATTAGCTTTATGTTCTAACAGTAGATTAACAATATGACAGTGACCTTGTTGTGCCGTTTGATGCAGTGGTGTGTAACCGATAGAAGTGGATACATTAACGTTGGCTCCATGCTGCAGAAGAAAGCGCACCATATTAGCTTGCCCGAAATGAGAGGCTACATGTAAAGGCGTGTAACCGGCCTTGGTAGCCATATCAATATTAGCGCCATTACGTTCCAAAATTTCAGCGACATTGACATTATCCTCTTGAGCGCACAAATGCATAGGTGTTAAGCCATTTTTGGCCGGATGATTTACATTGGCTTTGTGTTCGATTAGCAAATTGGATAATTCGCTATGACCTTCTTGGCTACTTAGATGCAGAGGCGTGAAGCCAGCTTTACTTTCAGCATTGGCATGCGCTCCAAATTCAAGTAGGGTAGTAGCGATGTCCATTTGATTTTTACGTGCAGCAATATGTAACGGTGTATGACCATTTTTCGCTATGGCATGTGGGCTGCCTCCTTTCTCGAGCAAAAGTAATGCAACATTTTGATTATCATAATGACAGGCCACATGCAGTGGAGTGACACCGTTCTTGCCTTGAGCATCGACATCAGCTTCCTTTTGAAGGAGCAATTGCGCAACCTTAATGTGGCCATATTTAGCTGTTAAATGTAATGGACTAAAGCCCTTCTTCGTAGCCGCGTCTAACGAAGCTCCATTATCGATCAAAACTGCCGCTACCTACATTAATTTACAAACATTTACATATACATATGAATATAATTTAAAAACTTTCAATTACCATTTTCCAAAATTACAAATATGCGCAATTAAAAATTGTAATTGTAGTTGTGATTGTAATTATAATGTTAACAAATAAACAAAAGACGAGAAAAGGGAAAATTTTGTCTTCGGAGACAACATGGGCGAGCACTACAAGAGAGCTTAGAGGAAAGCAGATTCGCCTGGTTGGCAAAAGATGATCGAGGGTCAAATCTGAACAGCTGTAGAGTCGCTAGCTTTAGATGCTTCAAGTGCTTTAAGACTTCAGTCTTAGAACTTCTCTTCCTGGCTTAATTAATAATAATAATAATAATAATAATAATAATAATAATAATAATAATAATAATGATAACAACAATAATAATAAAAGAAAGCAGGCGAAAAAATGAGCGGAAGGGAACAAATCATTCGATCTATTCTTAAGTTATTTCGCTTGTATTAAACAAATTGTTACTCGAGTGCGCAAATACAAAAAAAAAAAAAAATGAAAAAAATGAAAGAAAGAAAAACAGTTATATCCCCGAGGCTTCTTCAATCAGCAAAGGTACAATGGGCCCGATTTACGTTACCAAAAAAAGCATTGCGAAGAAGCATTGCGGTCAAAGGTTAAATAAGTAAATAAAAACCAGCAAAATAAAACTCGTTAACAGTTAGTTCTCTTCGTTGTAAATTATAATTTATAAAAACAATAAACAAATACGTTCTATGAATAAATGAAATGAAAACAAATCAATTATAATTATAATAAATTATGACGAGTAAAAAATTAATGTCAACATTGCTTTTAAAACAATTTCGGTTATAATCAAGTATTCGAACAACAGAAAGTAATAACAAATAATAATAATAATAATAATAATAATAATAATAATAATAATAAACGACAACTAACTACAACTCGGATTGAGAGAGAAATTAAATAAAGAATTCTTGATGACGTATCCAAAATAATTGCATTAAGTAAACTGTATCTATATGATCGGTGATCTTCTTCGCAATCAGTTGCTTTACCTCATCTTGTCCCTCTTTAGCGGCAATATGTAAAGCTGTATACATGTCCTTGGTGGTCGCATCTACTTGAGCTCCATGCTGCAGCAGTAACATGACAATATCCACGTTACCCAAACGAGAGGCGATATGAAGCGGAGTTTGTTGTTCACGAGCACGCGCATCAACTTGGGCTCCATTACGTAAAAGTATGCGAATAATGTCAGTCTACGCAATCGGGCATATATTCCAGGAAGAAAATAAAATCGTGGCAGAATAAAACGCAACATATTTAGTGAGCTCGTGACATCAAAGTGAAATCGAAAGGCGTACAATTACTGCAAATTTACCTGATTCGCTCTAGCTGCTAAATGCAATGGCGTTTCTCCGCGTACAGTGGGCACATCGGGACTGGCGTCGTGCTGCAGCAAATAGATGACGATATTCATGCAACCCATAAACGCAGCCACATGTAATGGAGTTAAGCCGCTTTCAGTAGTCGCGCTTATGCTAGCACCATGGCGGAGCAATAATTCGACAACTTTGATTCTATTCTTTTTGCACGCAATGTGTAGCGGAGTGAAGCCGTTGAGAGCGCGCGCATTTGCATCGGCATTGCGATCCAATAGAAGTTTAGCAACACGAACGTGACCGCAGTGAGCTGCGACATGCAATGCGGTCAAATAATCGACGGTAACCTCATCGACAGGGGCGCGATGATAAAGTAAAATACGGGCAGCGTCTACATGTTCACCTTGGGCAGCCATGTGTAATGGGGCCAGACCATTTTTGGTCTTAGCGCTGATGGGTGCTCCGCGTTCCAGAAGCATATCAACAACTTGTTCATGACCGGAACGTGCAGCACAGTGCAAGGGCGTGAGGCCATCTCGAGTTTTAGCTTCGATGTTAGCACCTTTCTCCAACAACAACGAGACCATATTAGTTTTGCCCCATTTTGCCGCTACATGCAGGGGACTGATATTATGTTTGGCCGAGAAATTGACATCGGCACCCTTTTGGATCAATAGATTAGCTATGGATTGATTACCATAATGCGAAGCAATGTGCAATGGGGTGAAGCCCGACTTTGAAGTAACATCGGGATTGTGATCGTTCTGAAAAGTTCACAATATATATATAATCGATACACTTGAATCGAACAATTTATTACAATAGATATAACGAACAATCAATTGCTGTGAGAGTTCTGAAAATTCGGATTATTTTTTCGAAACGATACAAGGATTCAATGGATGCGAACGGCATTAATTGTTGATGATCTACTTACATCTAACAGTAACGTTGCCGCTTTAACATCATCTTTCTTTGCAGCAATATGCAATGCGGGTAAGCGCACTTTGCCTCGGGTATCGCTTTCCAACAATACAGCAACCACTTTGTCATGTCCCTGCTGCATGGCAACAGCTAATGGCGTAAAACCATCCTCTGTGGCCAAACTTTGATTTGCTCCGTTAGCTAATAGAAGCTTCACAACAGAATCATGATTCTCTTGAGCTGCCATATATAACGGTGTGAAGCCATTCTGCGACTGCACATTCACCGATGCACTATGCTGTAGTAATAATTTAACAACTTCCTCCTGCCCAGCCAGCGAGGCAATATGTAATGCTGTGTTGCCTTTTTTGGTGGCACTATCTACTATTGCACCTCGTCGCAACAGCTCAGATACGACATGGACGTGCCCATCTTTAGAAGCTAAATGCAAGGCATTCAAACCATTCTATAAGAAAATATCGATCGATCAATCAATCAATCAATCAATCAATCGTGATTAATAATTGCTTGAAGATAATAGTAATAATAATAATAATAATAACAATAAATAACAGTAACGAGTAACGAATACTTACTGCATTGCTAGTATTTATATCAATATTATTTTTTAGGTGCTCCAGAACTCTGTCGAGGTTACCAGCTCGGGCAGCTCGTAAAAATGATGTGTTCCCGTCACCCTGAAATAATTCACACATCAAAACAAACGATATAAATTACACATAAATAATGGTACACCGTAAACGTTGTTAAAATGTGTGTGTGAAAATCTCAAACATTATTATTGTTATTATTATTAATTTATTAATTCTAAGACTTCAGACTAATAATAGAATAGACATTGGCAGCTAAGACCATCGACTTTTTGCTTTAAGGAATAGACTTAGATTAGCTTAGTCAAATATTTTATTGATGTTAAATTGTTCAGGTACTTTCAGGATGTCCATAAAGTTCGACGCCCCGAATGTGGGTTTTCGAATATTGAAAAGATTTTCGCATTCACAAGGTATATGCTTAACCGTAAGGCTTTGTAAACAATTGCACATTGGGTAAATGAATAGATTCCTTAAGGATCCATAGCTGTGCTGCATATAATATAACTAGGTTTTGATATTGATTTTCTCGACGTTGATCGAATATATTTACTAGAACGAGGTACAGATTAAAATTCCCTTAGCGTAGAGGGTGGTGTGCCATTGATTTTTTTGTTTATGTTTTTTGCCAATTTTCTGTTCGAGTTTTTTTTCAATATTTTATATTTTTGGTGGTCAAGCATTTCGATTGTGCCGTCCGTCACGCGCATTTTTCTATTAGTTTTACTCATTCATTCCTTCAGAGACTCGATGCCCAGGAAATTTTAATTTCGTCTCCATTTCGTGGCCATTAATAGCATAAAATAGGTAACATATATTTATTTTATTATATTTTTTACGAAAAGTAGGCAATGCATTTCTCGGTCAATTCACCCCTAAAGCTGTACAACGTTTCTTTCAAGTTTTTAAGCTCGAATAACATAATTCTATTTATTAATTTGGATTAACTACGTGATTATCTGTAATTTTATTCATTTTTGATCTGCTAAAAAATTGAATCATTGATTTAAAGAAAAAACTCTTCGTATTTGTTATAAGGCATTATAGTAATACTTGCACTTTTCCAAGAGTTAACAAAAACCCATGCATGCTTGATAGCAGCATATTCTACATTCATCGTTTTCCGTTTTACATCTCCTACGGGTTGTATCGTCTTCTGTGCAAATAAGCTTAAAATTATCTCAACTAGTAGCCATTCCTAGCGTAAAGGTAAGGAAAACATTTCTATTAAGAAGAAATTGCATAAGCTATTGATGTGCAACAAACAATGCACTTTACATCAAAGATAAAAGCACTCAAGAAAAGCTTCGACACACGATATATTTGCAATCTTATAATATGGCGTAGACGTGAACTTATAATAATAAATTGACATTGGAAAACGTATTTCTATTAGTTTCGATTCTGTCTTGACTTGTACTGATATTTTTCATTCAATATTAGAATGAACCCGTTTTATAGTAATGCCTAAATTAATTAGAAGTTTCGTGATTGAGAGGGTTTTGCATAAGCCGCGTAGGCAAGAAGCGCGACTACCAAGTCAGTGTTCGCGGTTTCAAAACTCAAATGATGGGGGAAAGATTTCTTTGGTCGTAGCTATAGTGAGTGCTCCGTCGGTAAAGTCATAACACTGGCGGCTACCACTTTCCTATGTCTTTCTCTTTCCTCTTTTTCCCTCCGACCACCAACGTACCAATACACCAATAGAAGACATCCTCTAAGTGATTGGTCGTAGTAAAAGAAAAGCACAATAAAGTGATTTGATCCAAAGATGAAATTTTTATCAGAATCAATTGTTTATTAACGAAAGTCGTTTTAATTTTTACACATTTCGCTTAAGCTGACTAAATTTCTGCAATATTTATAACGCATTACGCAATACGTAATTAAACGCAGTCAGTTTAGTGATGTCTATCTGCCTGTTTGCTAACCGTTTGCTGAAATCACGATAATGACCTTGAACTTACGGTATTCTTACAACATTAAATGTATCCGGAAATCTGTTCTTACAACTTTCATTTAAAGTCAAGGCAGTCAAATCAAGGAAATCAAGGAAATCGATGAAAGAGATCGACCTTTCAGGTTCCCATAAAATTACTAACTTTCTCCTTTTCTTTTTTAGCTAATGCTTTCAAAATATTTGAATTTTTATGTTAGAGCCTTAAACAAAGTTTTGAATTTACATCATCATATTGAAGAATCGATTAAATTTGACCGAAATAGTGTCCCTTACAAAATCCATGAATCAAAAAACCGAATTTATAATCATTCATAGTGTGTAGCTTGTACAACTCCTTACAAATATTGTGCACCAGCTAGGGCTGCGTATTGAAAGAAAAACGTGACTTGCTCAATATATAATATATTTTTTGTGTTTGTTTTTGTTTTGTTTTTTCATATATATTGTAGTGATGGGAGGAACTTTAAACTTTCAATCCTGGAAGAATACTTTTCTAGCTTCCTTTGAAAATTTAATTATGTAACATTTAGTTTTGTTTTCAATTAACAGATCTGTGTCTACGCAAATATGCTAAAATTCAATGCTCTCTCGATATGGGGTTATTATCGGGGTTTGTTCAGAATATGTCAGCAATTTTTCAAGATGAAAAAACATCGAGCGAGAAAAAACTTTGAATTTTAAATTACTTTTTTAAAATGAAAAAAAAAAAGCTCATATCTTCATATAACAAATCGTCCCAGAGCCAAATTCCACAAGACGTGTTGATATTTCTTTGAAAATCACTGAAAATACATACGATATGATTTAAAGCGCAGACGTTTGTTTATTCTATGAAATCTTGTTTACATTTCCAATTGCAATTCTTGTTGTGGCAATATCATCAGTGATTCGCATTTAGTGTTGATTTACTTTGCAATTTCAGTAAACTGACTTCGAACAATGGCGTCATCTGCTCTCAGATCATTTCAAAGTGCTTTACACGCAACGAACGAGGAAACCAATGATGTGACATACGTTCGCAATAATGGCTTTTTAAAAATAGATATTTCGAGCTCATATATGTTCGCAAATAGTGTAAAAGTCTTTCATAATTTCCATGATCTCAATTTTTATAGATATTATCCCATTCCAAGAAAAAGAAGAAGAAAAAGAAGAAATTGAAATTTTACCTGAATGAGTCATATAGATTTGTAGATCTATATAATATATATTACATGTGCGTGCGTGTGTGTGTTTGGACATGTACATATATTTTCAGAGGTGTATATGAGCTTAGTTAAAATCATGAAAGTTATGAAATCGCTTGAGAACATTTCGAATTCATGTAAAATGAATGCCTAAAATTATGCAATACTCCATAATAAACTCGAACTTTAATTGCATACATTTGAGGTAAGACAATCTCTGCGAAAAGTATATAGCTCAGCCACACCCAACATTATAGCAATATTACTTATATAACCGAATTCTAGCATAAGAAAAAAAAAACACACAAATACAAAAACGTTATCGAGGGTTAATTTAATCTTTTTTTAAATAATTAAATGTAAAATGTATTAATATTTTGCCTCTCCATTTCAATGCGAAGGCAATTTGTTAAACAATGGAAAAAAACATAAAACACAATTGATTGCAAAACATCGATTTTTCAAAAGGGTGGGTCTGATAGTTTGGCCTTTTAATTGTTGAGGTTAGCGTTGGCAACTTTTTCAAAAGTCTTGTCATAAAGTTTTAAATAAATTCGGAAACTATCACCTTTCAACTCACTTTAACAATCTTTTCTGTTTTGTTAAGAAAATCTTAACTAACCTGAATGATTAAATGGAAAAAACAGAAAGAAAGAAAACTCCTTAACGTAGAATCAAAATCAAAACTTTTCTACCAGACATGGAAAATCGATATATCAGGCAGAGACAGAAAAGAAAAAATGACGCCATAATGACTACTTAAAACAAAAAGAAAAAAAAAAAAAGAAGAAAAAACAACAACAACATATATATATATATATATATCTACACGAATGTTTATTTATATATATACGTATATAAATTGTTGAAAATATTGAGAAAAACAGTTTTTAAATTTTAATTACCTGAGTGCCATTTTCGGTAACCATCCTGATTACAAATTATTGTAAAATTTTTTATTAAAAACTTGTCTCGGATTAGTTTTGTTTTAGTCGTCTATAGTGTAGAGAATTTGTGTAAGCGTATGTCGTCACTGCTTAGTCATAATCGTTTCATTTTTTTTATATCTTTTTTTGCTTTTAAATTACTAAAAATCTTTTTTTGTAAAAACAGTGAATAGAAGTTTTATTTGTTTACAGTTACTATCCTATTATTTTTAGATAAAGCACTTTTCTCCTTTCCTTTACATAATTTTATTATATATATTTAAAAAGATATATATGCATATATACTGATACATATATCCTTATTTGGATTGTAAGGGTGTGCAATACACTTGTATCCTTCACTGGTCTTGCAACTTCTGTTTATATCTTATTATTATTCTTTTGTTTTTATTCTATTTCAATATATATATATATACATACATACATATATATATATACATATATATATACATATAATTTTGTTTTTTTTTTGCTTCCGTTCACTTCAAAATTTAATCTTAGACTGAACATTAGTTTAACTTTAGCAAGTCCTGTAAGCTAGGCATGCTTCCTTATTGGCAGGACTTTACAAAAAAAAAACCTGCGCAATTCACAGCTCAGCTGAGTATTTTGAATACAAATTTCTCACGCGACGACACGAGGGTTGATTTCATTTCTTATCGCAATTTAAGGGCAGAAGAGAATCGGTTTCATATTAACATATGTGTATTTATTTATACACACATACAGAGACAATTTAAAAATATAAACACACACAAACACAAACGTGCAAATATACAATTATACATGCATACATACATACACATGTATGTAGCACGAGTCAGTTGTAATTTGCACGTGCCCTTCGTTTTGAAATAATTTCTAAAGTTGCCGGTTACTGGTTAATTGGGCATACAAATATTTGCGTGCACATGGACTATATGTGTCAACTGCAAACTTTTCATGCCTAATAGCAGGAAACATATATACCTTTCGTCATTTTGCTTGCATCATCCAAACATTTGCTATCTGTATCCGAAACGCTTTTCTCATTCGCGTCTCTTTCTCTCCCAAATACTGCGATCAAACGAATACAATATAGAATCAACTGAGATTTGCAAACTTATCTAGACGTTTTACAAACGGAACAACATAACGAATATACCCACTATGAAAAAAAAACACCAACATTTCTAATAAACCTATTCATAACTTGCTTATATGACGTCCATACGATATTCGTTGGTTCGCCATCTTTGGAATTCTACCTTTGCTTGGCTTAGCGGCTATGTAGGAGATCGTAGAAACCTAAGCCAAATATTACTTTTTCATTTATTTCGTTCTATTCAAGTTTTTATACCTTACACCACTTATGATAGGCAAATATGTCAAGTTTATGCGGATGTATGCAACACCCACAAGAATTTGAGATAGAACTAATTTTATTTATTCGAATTTTTTCTGTCCATCCGCTCGTCTTGTTTTCTTGTATTGAATTTCCAGGCTGCCATTGATAATGGCTGGAACCGGACCACGTTCCATATAACGTCTCATAGTTCTTGCATGAATACCTGTAAGTTGGTGCAGGATATTTATTGTGCGACCCTAACCCACTATAGTCCTTTCAATTTTATCGAAATCATTAGCAAGTGATATAGCGTTACACATATATCGATAAATGAGTGTTTACACTGTTGTTTACTGAATCTCTAAGTCTGAATTTCTAAAATTAATAAAAATAGCTAAACTTGCATTAATTTATAAGAACGAAGCTTGAGTCTCTGAGAAAATGAAATCTACAAAACCGTATTCGCAAAAGGAACTACAGAGAATTTTGATACCACTCTTTAGACCTTTTTAAGATCATCGAGGGCAGTTTTTGCAACGTTTCATAATAATCGAGAAAACATATAGGTTTCTGCTACTAAGTGCATCTATCTCGCGTGCGAAAAGCTAATAACACTACGTCCGCCATCTTATTGAAACCATGCGTCCGAAACGAATAATTTATTTCAAAAATATCCCTTAACTCGTTTAGTCGCCCAATTCCCAAGTTCGTGAAAATTGCCGATAGTCATTACATTTTTTTCGCAATCATTCAGTGCATGCGAAAGGCATTTGTAATATTCTTTAGACGCGATGTGCATTTCTGCATGGATTTTGCATAGTATATTAGGAAGTGCGCATTTCAATTTATTTACATGTTATACCCTTAACGGGCGCGACAATTTCCCATTATCGAATGTTAATTGAGAATGTTGAACTTTCCTTGTAGTTATTGCACGGTTTCAATTGTTGTACTCAATGTTTGGAGAGCTCATCTGTCAATCAAGCTAATAACACATACCCATCCCATATGCATGCTTTTCATTTAGGTTTTTGCAAACGATTTCTATCATCTTTTAACACTAATTAAATGTAAAGTCGGTAATGATAATTAGCAGCTTAAATGGAATGAACACAATTCTATCTTAAAAATTGACTGTAAATATTAAGCAGCAGTAAGTAAGTCTTGAGGGCTGGTCGTAGAAGCGATGCTATCCAATCCATTTTCAATAAAACTGATCAATCAGTCTATCAATCAGATATGTCTTTACATGAAAATTTCATTTCCGGCCTTTAAGATGAACAGAACGATGCTAATGTAAGACGGACAGACGATCAGCCATGATTACATAGTTTCAGAAAATGGTTCCGAATTCATCGGATGGAATACGAAAATTTTATTCCCCGGCCTTTAGGATGAACAGGAGAATATATGAGGATATATATGCAAGACGGATAGACGGAGAGACATGATTACATCGCTTCAGAAATTGATTCGGAATTCATCGGATGGATTTATCTCCAGTGCTTCTAGCTACTACATGCATCCGCACAAGCTTAATGCTTTCTTATCGCAAGTGTCGTGCGCGTATAAAAATACTCTATAAATTTATATTAAGAAGTAATTGCGAAAAGAGTTTATCAAAATGGAATAATATGCCACACAGATCTGAAGTTTCACAATCAATCTACCCGGGAAGCTGCTCGTAAGACGATAATTTGCTTCGATCTCACGCTCAAGGTATTAAGCGCTAGCTAGCAATTTAATTGCTTGTAAGTTTATTGACACAAGAATATCTTCAACATTTCGCAAATATATCAGTAGAATATTCGAGGTCACTTGTCAAAATCACTTAACTTTTTAAACGAAACAATTTTACCATCTATGACGGTCGCGTAAAACTAAAAAAAAAAAAAACAAAAAAAACACATACATAATTCAAGCATCTTTTCATAAGGATTTTCTATAAAACATTTGCTCTAAAATTTATTGTTAATCACTTACCCTAGAACCCTAACAAGCGATTAAGCCTTTTAACTTTTCTGCCTAAAGGCCTATACGTGCAACTGAATCGCAAAATAATTGCGAAACTCTGACCGAGACTTGTTACATCGTCTGGCTAACGAAAGGTTGATGCCTTTGCATGCCTATGTCTGCATAAAATAATTAGATAAATGAAATATCTTTATGAATCCATATGTAGACATGTATGTAAGCACATTTGTTCATTTGTTTTACTTCTTCCTTAAGTGAAATTACAAAAATTTTATGCAAAAACGATGACCTCAATGGCCATTTTTCTATGCTGCAAGAGTCATAATAATATGCAAAAAAAAAAAAATGAAAAATTCTTTGATTTAAAATTTTCGAATATTCGAATCCAATACTTACACCCAAACTTTGCAATGATGGGAAACGTTTCTTTAGCGGATTCAACATTTCGTATCCGATAGATGGCTAAGCACTCGAAAATTGTCTTTCTATGAACTTTTATAAAATTGCTTTACTTAAAATTGTGATTTTATTCTTATTACGACAGATGTTAACAAAAATGAAATATAAACAATATCCAATACCCTACACGTCGGCTTTCGTTCGATATGTAAAAGAAATTGAGGCCCATTCGAATTGCTAAATGAAAATGAGCGGAATATTTTCCCTCTAATATATAGACACAACGTTAAGAGAGAATAGATTTGAGATAAGCAATTCAGAAGCTATTTTTAAACAAACAGACGCGCGATATGTGGAAATTACTCAACGTTTGTTGTGCATTCGAATTTTTTTGCATGCATGTGTTCGTAGGTATGTGTGTCTTGTGAAGCATATTTTCTTAAAAGTTCAAAAAAAAAAGAACGAAAATTCTCGCATCAAGTGTAAGCACTGGGAGAATGCTAAAGAGATAAAGTATTTTTTCTTTTTTTTTGCTTACTTAAGTTTTAGTTAAGAGTTTTACTTAAGTTATTGAAATTTTCTTTGTCTTTACATTTTTCGTTATCTAAACGTCCCTTTCAGGCATCCTATGAAATAGTAAACACTTCATTTTTTCAATAAATAGCGTAAGCGAAATATTCAAGAATTTATGAAAACCTCAAGTGAGAAAACTGCTTCGAACCGAGTTCTTAGGCGTAAGTCTTTACATTGAAGATGAAAGACGGAAAGAAAAGTCTTCATCGAAAAGAGAACACGATTTTTCATTATATATACTTTCAGGTTGTGTTTTGTCGCGATTTTAATCATTTCTTCCGATTCATATTCATTCAATCTTTAGTTAGTATATGCTTCCATTCATGAAAGAAGACCATTACGGAACCTATGTTTGTGAACGCTTCATTCTTTATAAGCCGCTACAGATCAATGTCGTGCTATATTCTATGTGCGTGCATGAAGCACTCATTATTTTATCGATGAGGCGCATTGTTTAATAAAAGAATTCATATATTTAGGTATAAGTAGGGAGGTATAAGTATTCTTATCAAGCTCTTTTTTATTTGTAGTCATGAGACTAAGGTTTTGAAAACTATTTCTGATATTTAGGGATTTTTTTTTTGTTCAAAACACATCATAGACGTATGATGGCCACGCAAAAGTCAGAATGTCAAGTTCTTTTAGAACTAGTAGCCGTGTACCAAGCATGGATTAAATATTAAATAAATATAAGTTCATTATTATTTTTACTAGGACAGAATTCGCTACAGGTTGTATGCAATTTGCCGAAAAAGAAAGGGAAATATCTATTTATTGAGCGAATCTTATCTTCTTCTATAAGTTAAGTATATGAAGAAATTTGCAATAAAAAGTTTCCGGGGACCGTAGGACACATGGAAAGAGAAAAATTTATAGCACAGTTTAAGGAAAATTCTTCCAAATTACATGCACATGCACATGCACATGCAAATGCATATGCAAATGCACATACACGCACACACATAGCTGTACACATATACGAATACTTTATCGAGTTTAAAAGAGAAATATCCTTCATATGTTTAATTCGGATTACGTCATATTCATGAGTATACACGATGAGTAAGAAAAATAAAACAGTTTTAGAGATAGATACACATTAAAAATATTGTAACTTATGTAGTTATATGAGTGTTAGTGTGTGATTTGTTTTTTTGTTTTTTTGTTTTTTTTTTTCTTTATATAGCTTTAGCTTACTAAAAGCCTATAAAAGTTTTGCTTTTGCAGAAATGCAATTGCATCACCGTTAAAGAAATGAATCATTTATGTGTGTTTTAATTACCGAACTCTGATGTCCCGTAGGACAATGCTCATGTTTTCCTCCTGTTCCGCTAGAATGTTTACTATGGTGTCCATGATGATGATGATGTTGATGTTGATGTTGATGTTGATGTTGATGTTGATGTTGATGTTGATGTTGATGGTGATGTCCAGAGCTAACTGCTGGTGGTGAGGATATTTGTGACGGTGGACTATGATGCGATAATTGCTGCGGATGATGATTGTGAGCGGTTGGTGGTGAAGGCATATTATGGCCACTATGTGGTAAATGGGACGAATACTGGAGACCGACTTGATGACCATGATGATGTGGAACATGGCCTTGAGAGGCTTCCAGCAAGGTTGGTTGTATGTGTGTAACAAATTGAGCCATTTTTATTTGCTTTTTTTTTTTGTTTTTTTCCTCTTACACTTGATTGTTGATTTTTGTCTACATTTCAAGATTTTTTATACGCTTCAATGTTGCAAGTTTGACAAAAACCTTTTCTCATTTAGATTCGTTTTTCGATGTATATGTTTAAACACATATATATATATATATTTATATATATTTTAAATTACTAAGCCAAATTTAAAACAAATTAATTTCTCGTTTTTCGTTCACTTTTACACAAAAAAGTTGTGTTTTTTTTTCTTTTTTAGGTATACTAACAAATAGTGGAAAAATTCACATAACGAAAACATTCCCCCGTTAACGTTGCGCTGGTAAAATCAGGACAACCTTTTATCAGGAGCAATGCCAAATAACTGTTAACAGTTTCCCTAGTTGCTGTGTTGAATACTTACTTATTGGTGCCAGAAAGCTGGATATTTTGATGTTCGCCTCGTTTTTCACTGCAACGGCTAAGAGGGCCGGGCGAGCGACCACTATTGCCTCCATTTAATATAAGAGTTTGAGTTGATTCGCTTGCTTATGCCTCCCCTTTGTTAAACTATTTACATGCACGCACGCATGTGGCAATATCTCAGAAAACAGTTATTGAAAAAAATATAGTATACATATATACATACATACATACATATGTAAATATTTACATAAATACATACATACATATATGCACCTACATTTATGTTGAGTACTAGCAAAAGTGACCAAAAGCTTTGTGTTTAAATTTCAATTTTCAAAGCAGAGTCAATGCATTAACAACATGCTCTGATGAAGTCTTAAAAATATACGAAGTCTTAGTCAGAGATATCGAATATTGTAAGGGGCCTTTGAGATGTAGTGCATAGTTCTTTCAGGTACCAATAAACAATATTCTGTTATAATTTTTTATAAAATTTTTGTATGCCTAACATCTGCCTCCTAGCAAACAAACAAATAAACAAAGATAATCTTCCGCGAAGTGCGAAGCCGCAACCAAATGAAATTTTTACACAAAATAACGAACAAACGCATACAATTGCTTAATAGAATTCGTTAAATGGATATATTGCTCGAACAAATCTCAAGGCAATGTCGATTTAATCTTGAGCTCAGCTAATTGATGCGGTGCGAATCGTCTTTAAATGTGGACTGCAATTGATGGCGACGTAGATCATTATCCAGAATAGGTTACATATTACAATTATTGTCTATCTTGGCAGCTTTTTGACCTAATCTCAAACATGATACATGAACATTATCTGCAAACATTTCCATCATGTTTCAAACTTAAATTTTGTAGTCTTTAATTCGAGTTTCGCAAAAACATACGGATAAATTAAAAGATAACTAAATTAACAAAAACTCATATGCTAACCAAAAATATATATGTATATATATATACTTCATTTGATCTCAGTGTAAAGCACAATAACAGAATTTTTAATTAAAAAGCTTAATTAGAAATATGAACGAGAACATTATAGTCGGGCAAGGCTGGGTAATAGATACCCTACATTACTTCGCCTAATTGAGATGCAGTTTTCGTAGGAACGGTTATATGAGAGAGGGTTCAAAAAATTGTCCCAACTGAAACAAAGTTTTCATATCAATTTAAAATGTCTGAATACTATTATGGAGCGAGAAATTTTGAAAAACGCAATTATTTCCAATATAACGACTTTTCAAAATATGGCGTTATATGGGGACTGGTCGAAAAAGTGGGGCGATCCAAATCATTTTCAATAGCGTTCACACGTCGGTGTACTACATTTCATCACATATCAGACGGAGACATGGACAGATAGGTTTAGATCATTTTCTGAATCAATCGGCACAATAAAAGGTGGAGCTATCTTAAGCCCTTCTACGTGTTACATACGTCCCCACGTATTTAATATGACAATTTTTATGGTTTATATAAAGTGTGCTGCAAGTGTCCTGCTACAGTATCTTGTCTAATCTTATTTATGCTATCAAAGCAAAAATTTCCTTATGGCGGTAAAAGAAAGGATTCGACGGTCATTACGGTTTCAGTCAAGACTTTTTAGTTCACTATCACGGACGTGAAATAGTAACCAGTAACAGCATAGTCAAGAAATGGAACCAAAAAAGAAAAATAATCTAAACCTTACAACACGTTCTTTCATATAAGAAAACGCGCACACACACAAAAGTTTTCATTTTTTTTTTTTTTCTTTTTTTTATATATATATGTAACTGTCTTAAGAATATCCTTGATTTTAGTCCACACAAGATGGTACTACCCTTTAACTTCATGAAACTCAATATAACACATGTCCCTGAACAGCATGGAATGAAGAATCGATACAGCCGTCTTCTGTTTGCTTGTGCCTTTGAATTTGATTTACTCCTTGAAAACTTCTCCTAAAATAAAGAAATGTTAGTCTTAAGTTTTACTTTTCATTTACGTTAGATTATGAAACAGAATTACTTACATCAGTCCATGGCTTTGACGATGCACGCATACCAAGAATGCGAAAATTGAACTTGAAATCATCTTTGTAATAACCTCTCCTTTATTAAGTATAGTGTTATTTTATTAACGGCACGCTTTCGTTAAATTATGTCACTTGCGTACTTTTCTTCAAAACCTATTTCGAACACATAAGTGACGTTACAGTTGTGCTACTGTATATTTATACTAAGTCTTACTCTACATTTCAAAATTTTGTGGCAGCTGTGTCTTCTGCTACTTAGTGTATTGCTGGGTCTTTAAATTTGTTAAGTGTCCCCGGATGTATGCAACAGTCAGAAGGACTTGAGATAAACTCATCGATTGCCATTTTCTAAATCGATCTAAGCTCATTTGTCCGTCTTGTCCTCTTGTGTTCAACGTACAGATCGCAATTTTCAAACATGTTTTGAACCAAGGAGGCATGCTATTGAAAATGATTTCATATCGGACGCCTTTTTCGACTACTTTCAATGTCATCAAAGCTTCTTTCATTTTTTACAGAACATTTTTTTAAATTAAGAAGAAGACCGTTATTGTTAATGCGCGCAGAGACAACATTAACCCTTTTAGCAGCTTTTGCATACTAGATCGGTATCGGATTGTACGTTGATTTAATCGAAGAGATTTGTCTGTTATTTAACCTGACCAGACACTTGTTCTTGGTTGATAACCATGAGCAAGCACATATCATAGCATAGATATCATTTGTCAATTGAACTATTTGACACGCCTCATTTACACATTTTCTTTAGTAACGTATCTCTTACGTTTATACATCCGACCAAAAAATCTATTTGAAAACCTTTCAGGAAATTTCGAAAATGCTTTGTCTTGCAATTATATTATATATAGAAACTTTCATCCAAAGCCGATACTTCCCTGCTCCTCAAATCAAAATCGTATGGGGTTTCAAAATGTATCTAATATTGATATGTTATTTCTGTAAGAACGATATTAAGAACTTTAACCAAAAATTTCAAGTCTAAAATCCAATTCAGCCAAAATTGTAAAGCTGGCCCTAAATGTCAATGTTATTGGCAACACTATTACGATAATGTGTTATATAGGAGGATATATTTAGACGTTTCTTCTTTCATTCGTAGCGGAATGCAATGTTGTACAGCATGACATAGACGAAATCTGGTTTCATAATGGAATGTGATTCAAATTTGACAACATAAGCCAGCAGTCTTGAAACCTTTCTTATCTAAACTAAATAATAGAAACTTATAACATTTATTTATAAAATGTTTGCCTTGCTATGGCCTTATGTGCTGATATGAAACTGATAAAAAAAAGTCATCTTATATATATGAACTGATATGATTTTGATCATATCTTGGTTTTATGAACTCGAACAGCAACGAAGGCTATCCTAACTACACCGACTCATAATTTTATATGTTGGCCAAGTACGAGTAACTTTGAACGACCATTTACAGATTTACAGATAATAGAAACGGAATGATAAGACGTAACATGTATCTCGATGTAACTAATGAGACTATAAAATAAAAAGCTAATTGTTATAAGAAAATTTCAAATAAATAAAACCTTTCAGTCAAAGAATTTCATAATCTCCGCCTTAGTGGCCGAGTAGGCAAAGGTCGCGGGTTCAAATCTCAAACGCGGTCGAACCTTTCCAATACAGGCGAAGCACATGATATTAGTTGTCCGGCAATCTTTAAATCCACACTTTCTATATTTATTTGCAAAATATTAAAGAAAAAAAAAATAATAATACATTTTTCCCATTAATACGAGTTTACTAAATAGCGCTTTACTAATTACAATATACGTCACGTAACGACTGTTAAATCATGTTCAACAAGTGCAAAGAATTACACAAAAGTCCAACGTTCGCTGCTGATTAAAAAAGAAAATTTTATTCGTTCAGCAGATGTTCAGCGAGACACACTAAATATTAAATATTTTCTATACATATTTATTTATAAGCATCTGCATACCTCAAGTTGTTATCATCGTTGTTGTATTTAAATTTTTTTTTACAAAAAAAATTATGGCATTTTTTAACAGAGTAAGTGCTGCAGTTAATAATTACGTGAATAAATGAGAATACATCAATATTCATATATGCACGCGTATGCGCGGGCATAATACGTCTAATTTAGCGTAAGCTTGGTACGCATCAAATGTAATGAGAAAATCGAGGCATATAATTAAACCATTAAATAAAAGCGTGAATGAAAAAAAAAAAGAAAAGAAAAAGCACTTTGCACACACATCTATCTATCTGTAGCTATAAAAATTACACAGTCATAAATAGGAAATTATTTAGAAAATTTCTCCTTAAAATTAAAGTCAAAATAAAAATAAAATAAAAGTACAAAAGATATTATTACCTTATTTGTTCTTCGTTATTCAGCCAGCAATCCATAAAAATAATAACTATCTCAACTCAATTTCCGCGCAAAATATTTTTACACTGCTCCTGGTGGCAGAAAGCAAGCGAACCTTAGTTAATAATGTTCATCGTCGGTTTAAACAGAGCAGTCGAAAATTATTGAATGTAAAAAGATTCCGTATAAATGCTATCTATCTTTAATCCTTCTGTTTTCTTCCTATCTGATTTGTGATCACTTAGTAATACAGATATTTATCTCATTTATCATCACACACATGACGTGAAATATGAAATAATTAAGTGTAAACAACGCTCTATTATCCATTTTATTGAACACTTTTTACTTTTGCTACCTATGAACGAACCAAGCATACGATTACGAAAACCGGATTTTAATCACTTGTCGATTTATTAGGTTTTTGAAAAAAAAAGAAAAAAATCCGCGTGAGTGGCCGAGTAGGCAAGAGGCTCGACTAACAATTCAATGGTCGTGGGTTCAAATCTCAAGTGCAGTAGAGTTTTTAATAATAATAATAATAATAATAATAATAATAATAATAATAATATTAATAAAAATAAAGCCGAAACCCTTAGATGCTAGTGCTTTAAGACAATAGTCTTAGAATTTATTCTCTGGCTAAATTTATATAATAATAATAATAATAGATTTAAAAAAAAAAAAACAGAAGAAAAGTGTCAGTTAAATTACTCCGAAAGCGTGGAATGCTTTCTGTTTATTATAAATTTATTAACTTTATAGCATTCGAGCATTGTATTAATACAATTTTAACAGTTAATCTTTGATTAACAGTTTTCCAATTTTAATCCATCCTTTGCATATATTCGTGCGGATATTTTATTACTTGCATCATAAGCGGACTCCAGTTCAAGGTACTGTTCCGTGCTCGCAAATCAAATTTAATCATAAATTCGAAAACTTTTACACTTCATGGGCTATTTTAAAAAGAAAGGAAGTTATATTTGACCTGAATCCTTCCAGTCGACGCAGAGTCTTCTAAAGTTTGTATATATATACACTTTTTTACACTTGTTCTGATAAATGTCTGACAAATCATATATTATGCAAATGTTTTGTGATTCCCTAGTCCTATTGCTGATAGAGCAACTTTAGTAATGATAAAATATAGCAAGAATATGTATACAATATTTAACTATGGATTTTGTTGTTAACGTACACCACTGACTGTCCGTCTGTCTGTTTTATGATTTCTTATGTTCAGCCAATAGGCCTATAGGCCGTTCATGCGCATGCAACTTTGTCTGTCCGCCTGTCTGTTTTTTCTTTTCTTATGTTCAACCTGCAGATCGCAAATTTTCGAGATATTTGGATGAAATTTGGTACACAGACGTGTTTTGGCCACAAGTTTAAACGCTCTTGAAAATGATTCGATTCGGACTATTTTTTCGCCTATTTTCCAAATTCCATATGAACGACTGCACAGTGGTGTAAAATTTTTAATGATGAGCCCAGGCCCTTTATTGGGTGATTTCAATGGACGAGCAAGCCGAATTGTCCAACGTAAATACGTAAATCAAATCAAATTAGATCGAAAAAATTTCAAGTCATGTATTTCGAAACCATTATAGACTTTCCACATACGCTACATATGTATATTATTCCCTTGATTTCCAATTTTTTTTTTTTTAAGAAGCAAAATGTAGGAAAAATAGGAATTCTACGAAAACGAAGATAAATTTCGCGACAAAAATTTGCGTTCACAAGTATATGCATATGTGTGCGCTCAAAGCTAAACAAGCAAGCCAAGCTGTCAAGAATGCACTAAATTTGATATGGTCACGTTTTTGCATAACAAGTCATCGATTGCATAAAAAATGGACGATCGGGCAAATCGTTATCATATTTGAATTGATCTATGACCGGTTGTCTATAGATTTCGCTTCAAGGCACTATTAACCTATTGATTAAATATAGAAGGCGAGAACAAAGTGTTTTATTTTATTGTAAAATGAAAGTTATCTTAATTAAAGAAAGTTTCACGTTTAAGATTTTATAACCGGCCATGACAGACAAATGAATAAACCTACATACATACAGAATAATGTAGAACTGTATGCAGAACAATATAAATATAAATATGCACAGAACAACATATAGAACAATATAAATACACATGCAAATATTTGTGTATTTATTTAAAAATGTAAACATATTTATAAGGTTTAGTAGAAGAGCCTACAAGACGTAATGAAAGCATTGTATGCCCGCTAGGTAATTATTATACGTATGCACCACATAATGCAATTAATGTAAATATTAAACAAAATGTCAGGTAAAGGGAAAATTTCGCACAATTTCTTTTTCCAAAAAATTCAAAAGAAACTTTTCTTATATTTCCAATAAACTTCATTAAAAGATATATGTGTAATTTGTTTCGAGAAACTCTCGCCAATCCTCCTTCCTGCTAACACTAGCCTGGCGTCACTAAAAGCGAAGGGTTCTTTGCAGGTCTGTTTTTGAAGTCATCCTTACACCACTATGAGAATTCGAAAGACAATAAAACAACATGGTGGTAGGACGTGAGATGGTCATGGCAGAATTTCTCAGCTCAGATTTCTTAATTTTTGCTGAACCGTTAAAGACATATGCTGTTCTGCAATTGGCGCTTTAGCTTAATTGCGTGCTTTGATCGCTTCAATTGTTGACAATGGAAAGACATCGTCCGGCTAGATAATGATGATAGACAGTTGCCTTCTAATCCCAATGGAATACAAGGCATTACGTTACGTGGTGTCAATCTGGGTTTTGGCCACGTCCGCCATATTTATCGCGTGTGAACAGCCTTCCATCTTCCGCTATCAATCAACGTCAATTCGCAAATGTCAATTCGATCCATTAAGCTTTCCACTGTCATTACAAATCAGATGGCGATATTGTAAATTGATGGCATAAGCCAGAATGTGACGATTCTTCTCAATATTTTGGAAAAAAATTCACAAACAAAGCGTTATTGTGTTAGTTGAAATAAGCGAATTTTTTCAGAATTTTAGCTCATTTTCAAAACGCTCTACATTCGACTGAATTCACAATGTTTTCCTTTGGATTATCTATCGACGCGTATGATTTGATAGGATTAGCATTACCAAAGTCATGCGATAATAAAGCCAAAACTTTTCCCTTACTTGTTGTTTCGATAGTTTTCAGTTCAAAATCGATTTGAACAAATTAATTTTTTACAGAGTATATGCGAGCAATGACGCTAGCCCCATCGCTTCCTTTGTTGTAATGAACCATACATAATTATATTCTAGTAACGCATTAACACCGGCAAGACATGCATCCGATAGAAATACACATCGCAACATGAAACTCCTGCGTTCCAATATCATATTTTCTTTTTAAAATTCTTTGTGAAAAGCTTTGTTTACAGATTTTGCTTTATAGGAAAAAAAGTTGCTATTAATTGCAGATGGCATTTGGATGGAGAAAAACGTAAGGCAAAGAAAGAATCAATTGTAAAAAAGAAAATTTTTTTCATTCATTTTAGCTCGCTGTACGCACAGTGCGTCAATTGACCAGCAGCAACTGCAGATATGCATCCACGTCGCATGTTACAGCTGGCGGACCTTCGTTTGGTTTAACGGAGGAACAGAAACAAATGCAAGAGATGGCACGAAAATTCTCGAGAGAAGAAGTGCTGCCCGTTGCTGCACATCATGATAAAACAGGCGAATATCCATGGGACATTGTGAAGAAAGCTTGGGCTTTGGGTCTCATGAATAATCACATTCCGCAAGAGTTCGGTGGCTTAGGTTTAGATGTTTACACTACTTGTCTCATTGCCGAAGAACTAGCATACGCTTGTACCGGCATTATGACCGCTTTGGAAGCAAGCTCTTTGGGAGTAAGTTAATTCAACCAAAATCCATTTGTAACATTTTAAAAGACTATGATTTCTATGTATATAAATAAATATAGCAAACACCAATTATACTATCGGCTAATAAAGAACAAAAAAAGAAGTACTTGGGTCGCCTCTTAGAGGAGCCGTTAGTAGCCGCGTATTGTGTAACCGAACCAGTCGCTGGATCCGATGTCGCAGGCATTAGAACACGCGCCGAAAAGAAAGGCGACGAATATATTATCAACGGACAGAAGATGTGGATAACAAATGGCGGTGTCGCGAATTGGTATTTTGTTTTGGCTCGCACACACCCCGATCCCAAAGCTCCTGCTAGTAAGGCCTTCACAGGTTTCATTGTGGAACGCGAAACTCCTGGTCTGACTCCGGGTCGCAAGGAAATCAATATGGGTCAAAGAGCTTCCGATACTCGTGGCATTACGTTCGAAGATGTGAGAGTACCTAAGGAAAATGTTTTAATTGGTGAAGGTGCGGGATTTAAAATTGCCATGGGCACGTTCGATAAAACTCGCCCACCAGTAGCTGCTGGAGCTGTTGGTCTAGCGCAGCGTTGCATGGACGAGGCGTTAAAATATTCATTGGATCGTAAGACTTTTGGCGTCCCAATAGCTTATCACCAAGCTGTACAATTCATGCTGGCCGACATGGCAGTTGGTGTGGAAACATCGCGCTTAGCTTATCGGTTAGCTGCCTGGGAAATTGATCAGGGCCGTCGCAACAGTTATTACGCCTCAATTGCCAAATGCCATGCGGCCGATATGGCCAACAAAGTCGCATCCGATGCTGTACAAATCTTTGGTGGTAACGGATTCAACAGTGATTACCCTGTAGAAAAACTAATGCGTGACGCGAAAATCTACCAAATCTATGAGGGAACATCACAAATTCAACGTCTTATAATATCGAGAAATATGTTCGAAGCCGCCAAAGCATCATCAAGTTAATTTTCTGTTTTCTACTTTTCTTTTCTTTTGTTTTTTTTTATCCTATGCACTCTACAACACTTATAAAATTGCAATTATACGCGTTGTATAAAAATTATACGGTTGATTAAGGAAAAGTCAATAAATTCAAGTTCCAATTATTTGGAGTGTGACGAATCTTTAAGTTATGAGCAAGAAAATTTTCGCTTCTTTGCAAATGCACGTATGAGGCCGATGTAAAGCAAAAAGTTTTCTTTTAATATACTTATGAAAGTAAAATTTTTATGGAAGCAATCTCTTTTATACTTTTTAGTTATCAGCTATACATAGATTTTTTTAAATTCACGACGTGGCGTGATCCGACCTCATTCACCGTTATTATGATAAAGGAACAGTCTTGCCTATTCCCAAGCGGTTTCTAATATTGCATAAGAAAGAGGGGTCGTCCTCACTAACCAACCTTGTCCCAATTGATTATAGATAGTTGAGTAGGGTTATGTGATTCCATTCTGATTGACTGTGAAAAGTACAGCACTATCTCGCTTCAAACACCATGTTCGTACCAATATTTATTTTATAAGCATTAACCAACAACGATAAGGCAATAAAGTGATAATAAAATTTCTAAGAACACTTTAGCTTAGTAGAGAACTTTAAACTGAAAATTTAACGTAAATCTTTTAATTTTGTTTTAACGAGCAAGTTTCAAAACATGTTTAGACATGTTTAGGCTATTATCAGAAACGACTAAATGACAAGGTATTCTAACAATATTCAAACTAGAAGATTATTACAGACTTTTTGTTATTCTGTTATCAAGTAGTTCTAGTAACATTGTTGATTGACGGCCATGGCGGCTCCTTATGCTGCTATGGGCAAAAATTCTATTAATATTTTTTTGATATGATGTCAAATTTTCTCAACCGTTTTCAAACCCGAAGCATATGCAATTCTTTATTTTTAAGTGAACATGCGCTATGGTATACACAAATTTCATTGAAATTTGTCGCAACGCTTGACGAACGTAACATCCCGATTTCTTCAATGTGAAGTGAACATTTGATGTTTTCAACCATGGCGTATATTCACTTAAAAACACAAAATTGAGTATGGGGTTTGTGTAGGTTTTTCAACTTTAGACAACTTTCAGTTAGACGGACGGGCGAATAATATCAAATTTTATCAAAATACTACTTTCATCAAAGACATATAGAGGTAACTCTCCTACAACGTGATCAATAGGTTCCTGAAAAATTCCGCGTTATAGGAAATCACGTTGTAGGAGGCTTAAATCCAGTGCAAAAAGGGGGCTACGTTCCTAATCGAAAAAAAATAGTTTTTATTTGAGATATTTTTCTATTTATTCATTTCATCATAACAACATAAATTAATACCAATTCATTTATTTAAACAGGGCAAAATAAAATAAAATCTGCAAAAACAAATAAAAACGGAATTTCAAATCATTAAATTAAACCAAAATTCAAATCACAACTTTCTACAAATCTCCCTCCTCGACATCACTTATTATAGTTTAAGGGTGTTTCAAACGTTTTGCTTATATCCGTCCTAACTCAAATTCCGAGCTTAACCAAATATCAGACTGATCCTTTTCAATGATTACTGGTTTTAAAATAATCTTTTATTGAAGTCTGTTTTTCCTTATTTCGCAACTTTTTGTACATTTCCTAGTAGGCGGATGAATTATTTTTAAGATTTGTTTTGAACATTTCTGCTCTATCTCTTAGAGGATCGTTTTCCAAAACATACTCTTCCAACTTCTTCGCCAGATTTAAAATTTCCTCCACACTTTGCAGCGAAAAGTTTTCAATTTTGGCATTGAAAAGATCGTCACCGCTATCTTCAATCGATAATGCTTCATTTGTCATTGCCACTAAATCCGCTTCATTTATGTCGTCGTCCGTAACTAATTCCCGAATATCATCCACAGTAATTTCGTCAAATCCATCGCCTCTTATTACGTTCGCCAGTCTCACTACGTTTCTATATTTATCCTCTACTGGATTAGCAACAGTTTACCAAACTGCTGCCTCCGGCAATAGTGCTTTCCAGCAAGCTCTCAGTGTTGGTTGGCAAATTTCTTTCCAAGTGACGTCCCAACGGTTTCAACACAATTTACAATTGAGAACTGTTTCCAGACTTCCTTGATCGTTATATTTGATGATTCCATCTTCTCTAATATTAGCTCGAACGATTTGCGTATGTAGTATGCTTTGAAAGTTGATATTATTATTTGATCTAAAGGTTGTAATAATGATGTAGTGTGAGGTGGTAAAACTTCAACTTGAATATTAGCACGACATAAATCAGTTGCATGAATTTTTCTCTTCCTTCCTTTCCTTTTTTTAGAGAAAAACGTGTGTGTAAATGTTTGAAATAAAAATGCGTTGTAGCTTTTCCATCAATTAAATTCTAGCCATACTATAAAGAGACAATACACATTCGATGAGCGATCTTTCTTGTTAAATTAAAATATGTAGTGTAAAAACCAAAGAGACAAGATCTCACAATTTGTTAAATAAACGTATAATGCAAAATTAAAGTTTCTTAGAATATTATTTTAAAAATTCTTGAAAATCGCGTTGTAGGAGTACCGCGTTATAGGAAATTTTCCGCATTTTGCGGACCGCGTTGTAGCGAAAACGCGTTATAGAAGTACCGCGTTACAGGAGGGTTACCTCTATATGTTTTATGTGGATGCTAACGAGTACTTCTGACTGTTACAAATTGAATCGATAAGTGGACGATATAACAGAACTGTGTCGCATATATTTTCTTTTTTGAAGAAAGTGAAAACTATTTAGTTTAAGTATTTCGTATAATTTTTCTCTTGCCAAGTAGAGCCAAAGGATCTTTTTTAATTATTTAAAGTAAAATATTTATCAAATTCAAAAGATACTATTTCGACAACAAATTGCTGGTTGGAAAAAAAGTTGTAAGTTGAAGGACGCAGAAGTGCTACCATCGAACTCGCCCTTACTCTCTCTGTCTGGTGACCTCTCAGCAAAACCAAACTTACGCGTTATAAGCGTAACACTCGGCCCTCGAAATAATTACTTGTGCGTTTATTTGTTAGTCGTCGATTGCAATTTTTTCAATTATTAAATTATGCGATTCTGAAGTCTAAAATTTACTCGTGAGCCTTCCACATATTCCCCAAAACAAAAAAAAAAACAAAAAAAATGACAATCACTAAGATATTGTCCTTTTCTTCGTTATAACGAAAAAAAACGTGCATTAACTTTTAACAGGGACTGTTACAGATGTCGCCCAAATTCCACATTTAATAATAACGTCACTGCTGTTTGCAGTGCGTAATGCAATCGACGCCCATCCTGCTGTCCTAGTGCTACAATTTGTAAAAATGAACCATAGCATGATAAATAAATGAAAATATAAAAATATTTGCTTGATTTTAAAGATATTTAGTTCGGCTAGATACTGTATTTATTTTATTTTATTTGAGAATTATAATAAATATTAAGTTGATTGATTGAACAGCAAACTTATGAACGGAGAGAAAAACTGAAAGAATTGTTGCAACAGTGTATGTTTCGGTGAACGTGTATACAGCAAGTTATATAATGCATTCTAAATCCAAATTGTATTGACCTCTCGATGCATTCCACTTATATATATAGAATATGTTCACACAGATTAATTTTCTATTGAAAAGTAATGTATATGTATGTGTGATGTTCTTCCATGGTTATATATATATATATTTTTTTTTTTTTTCGTTTTTAAATTAATATATTAGATGGAAAAAACACCTGTGTTTTTTGTTTTTTGTTTAAATGACGTTTGATGCTCAGGACGAACATTATCATAATAGTGACATATAGTATGCTGAACAATTTCAGTTAACTCGCTAATTCTTCTTGTAATTCAAAAATTAAATATATAGAAAATTGTAATTATTCCAATCTTGATACTGATTAAGCTGCTGCCTCGATGCCATCCTTTTTTGCTATTTTCTCATCGGAAGCACTTTCGTCAATATTGTCGGCATTATCGGTGTCGCCAGCTTGGCCGCCCTTGCCGGAAGAGCGGCGTCTTTTCCGGTTTCCACGCCATGGCCGCAATGGAAATTTTAATGGTGGCAATTGTTCCATGCCAAGAACTTTATAAATTTGCCGAAAGGCAATGTAACGCAAAAACATTTGCGCCGAAACTGTCAAATCTTCACGCTGCTGCTTGGTAAGATCATGCAATGCATCTGTAGGCTCCTTTTCGCAAGGATCCAAAATGCCGGGGCCATTGATTAGGAATCCTGAAGCTAATGCCTCCATTATGCGACGCAAACAATCGCCAGGAGAAATAGGAAAACCGGCCGAAGAAATTACCTTTTCAACCAGCAATTCCATAGACCATTGCGGCAAAGCTTGCCACGATTGAATACGTTGGCAAAGATCCCGTAATATTCGTATAACCATCACACACGATTGCAAACCAGTCGCTCGCGCCTGGAACCACTTAGCGTGACGTAACTCAGCCAAAGCCTAAAAAGAAAAATTTCTAATTGAATATGAGAAATTGATAAAATGCCAAATCGATTTACCCTGAGGCATGGTTGACGCGGCAAAAGTGCGGCATCTCCAGCACCTTTATTCATTGCAGTTATATCGTCTGCAGCTTTCACATTTTCGGGAGCTTCACGCAGCAAGGGAGATGTCAGTGATATTTTAACTGATACGGAATCATCGCGCACCATTACAGCGGATTCCTCAATTTCTATCTCGACCTTATAATTAACAGGGCTGTCGCCTACAATTAAATTTCATAACAAAAATTTAATAACACAACATCCATATTCCAGTCGCTGATTGGATCAGTAAAACAAAATCCATTGTAATCTTAGACAAATATTGCACAATTTATATAGTGGATGAAAAGTGACAATCGACAAGTCGCTAAAATTTATCACTTTGTCCACTAAAAGTCGTTTAGGAGACTTCAATTGATTTAAGTTAACTTGAATTTTGTTTTTATTTTCTAGTCTTTGGTAAAAAGAGTTGCAAAATCCCATGCATAAGCCACAGACTACAATTTTGTTTTAAATCTACTGCTTTCAATCTCATTCTATTTGGCCGACGGACATCTTTAAAAAATGACATATACATGTATAAACGACGTTACGCCAATTTAAAGAAAATCTTCTTCGAAAAGATTAAAAAAAAGAGCGGCAATAGAAAGAATCATTCCGACCGTATCATAGTGATAGCGAAGGAGAATTAATTTACCAAATTCAAGATTCATCTCCAGAACATTTTGCAACTCTATTTACTTTATATACACATTATTCTATGAAAAACTTTGACCGAAATTGTATTCATTCAGCTTCACATCATGTTAAAAAAAATTCGCTTTTCCTTTTTTTTAACACGAAACACCTGGGTGTTTATATATATATATATATACATATATATATATATATATATACATATATATATATATATATATATATATATAATAAAAAAAAATGCAACAATTTTTATGCAGCCGGTGCCAACACTGTCATACNATATATATATATATATATATATATATATAATAAAAAAAAATGCAACAATTTTTATGCAGCCGGTGCCAACACTGTCATACTCGCCACCACCCGAAACGGGAATTTACCCGTTTTGCCATATGATTGCACAAGCGCTTTCTTAATTCCCTCATAACTCGGACGATAACAAGTTCTAATTAATTAATATACATTTCATCTGACTTATATTCAATATCAACATTTCATACCGAGTCGCTTTGGTCATATCACCTGTGTCTTATATTGAAATATTTGCGGAAAATACATTTCCAGCTGCTCAATTACATGGATTCAACGTTTGAAAATTGTGACAAAAAAAAATAATAATAATAATAATAGACTTTGGAATAATCCATGAGTTTTAGTATGTTAGTTATATTGATGCGAAATTCGACGAAAAATGTTTGATTATCTAAAAACCATATTACGTTAATTTATCCTAAATATCGATAAATGTGAGTGAGCTATCTCACATATTTGAGGCACTTTCGTTTCATGCGCGGATATGGACTCACCGATTAATTCAAAGAAACTCCCCAATTACGATTTTTAAAAAATTCATAAATTTGCTAGAGATGGTAAATAGTCCAAGTAGCACACAGCTATTGAATTGAACCCCTAAACTATAAGGTGGAATCAAATAAGTTTCCCTCAAACGACAAATTTTATAGCTAATTACCTGTCCTCCCGCAATTATATCGCATGAATGGTAATTAAATCGTTACAAATACATATAAGAAAGTTAGTAGCTTTATGAGCGAAAAGTAAATAGAAGGATTCAATCATTTGCTGTAAATCTGATAAGCTCCAAATCAATGGTTTTTGCTTATGCCAAAAACACAAGATTTTCCTAAAAATAAACATAGTTACGCTATGTGGTTACCCGTAAAACATTAAATTTCAAATTTTCCCGATATTATATCTTTTTCCCATGATCTCACTATTCTTCTAAGGAATAAACTATAACCCACCGTTTGTCTGTCCAAAATTTCTGATTGTATTTGCCATCGACTTCCCGCAACAATTCTCAATATATCTGATGAGCATGATTGATACGTTTTTGACATAAGAAAAACCAAATATTAGTGTATTTTGATATATTCGCGGTCATAGGAATTGAAATAGCCGGCTAATAATCGAAAAAGACACATATTTCTTAAACATTCAGCTTTCAGTGAAGAAATTAATATTATCAATAAGGTAAACAAAATTATATTGGACTTAAGCCGAGCCGGTTCATAGCAATCATTTGATTATTTCTGTAACCTTTACTAGTTAAAAATACACACACGTATATACACACGCATATATATATAAGCGTGTGTACATATATATACACTTATATATATACACTTAAGACGAAGTCGCTGCAAAATACCGCACTTAACATAGCAAAAGAACGCAATATAAGGAAAACAACATTATTAAAAAGACATCACCTACCATTGTTAGTTTTTGGCGAAACTTAGCTGATGTAGAACTTATGTCTGTCTAGGATAAAACAGAAAATTTTTTGAAAGCAAAGTCATTATAAATATATAACAAATGATGTTCCATGGCTTTAGAAAAGAAGCTTGCACACAGGCCGACAGACAGACCAACAAACAAAACTAGTCCTACTACTAAGCACGCTAATCAAGAATTAAATATATATTTACGTCAAAGTTTGAAATTTCGCTAAATTATCATAGCCTGTCTTCCCCTATAAGAAGACAAACACAAGTACTTTCTTTCACGTATATTTTCGTTTGCATTCACTCATTCAATTGTATTAAAACGTCGAAACTTGGCTTGCAATTGAAAATAAAGGTGTTATTCGTTCACAATAAACGCCTCCAGAAGGTACAAACTTACTATCTATAATGGATATTAACCAAGTCAGTCTAAGGATGGCCCCATTGTGCCAACTAATGACAACTAATAAAATTTTGATGTATTAGATTAAGGCTGCGGCCTGTCAAGGTTCACCGTATATACGGCAAATTCGTGTTCTTCGACTTTGCTCAGCTGATTGAATTCTCTCGGTTTTAATTTTGGTGAAAAAAAAACAAAAAAAACGAAGCCAAATTTTTATCCATTTACTGTTTATCGATTCAATTACCTTTCTAGTGGTATAATCTTTGGCCTGATCGGCAATTTGCAAGAAACTGTAATAATCATATCGCAGGAAGATGGTTGCGAAAGATGCACTTTTGAAATTCAAGTGAAATGCGGCCTGGGCGACATTTCCAAAGTGAAATAAATATAAGCAATTATGCAAATTTTCACGAAAACTAAGTGGCACCTGCTGCCTCAAAATTTCCTTTTGTTTTTTTTTCGCGTTGCAAGAGGTCTTCTTTCGTAACGGCTATAAGTTTATTTAAAAAATGCTCTTGTCGGGCAAATCTTTACGATGAACTTTACTATGAACATTTAAACTAACAATTGGCTTAACAGTGGCTACTTGTTGCTACTTGTCGGAACGTCAAATGTGATTTGGATAATAGCCAATAAGATCGCATCCTCAAAGAGAGATTGTTGAATCGAAACTGTTTGCTAATAAAAGACGTTATTGACTTGATTATCATTGGTTTCCCTTTATCTAAACTTATACCCGTTGCGAAGAAAAAGAGAACAATATCCAGTTTTATAATCAAGCGGTAATAATAATCATAATCATAATCATAATTGTAATAATAATAATAATAATAATAATAATAATAATAATAATAATAATAATAATAATAATAATAATAATAATAATAGTAATAATAATAATAANTAATAATAATAATAATAATAATAATAATAATAATAATAATAATAATAATAATAATAATAGTAATAATAATAATAATAATAATAATAGTAATAATAATAATAATAATAATGACAATAATACTAATTCAATTGAAAGATGGTGTAATCATTGTATACGAATGCGGTGTACATGTGAGCTTGTGTTACCATCTATATAATTTCGGCCAGAAATTTTTAACACTTAATTATTTATAAAACTCGCAGACAATATAACTGAATGATGAGTAATTATATTGTCGAGTGCAGTGCAGTTGATACACACAAATTTAAAGCATTGTTGAAATAAATAGATCTGAAAGATCACTCGTACCGGGACTCGAAAACGTCAAAAAAACAAAACATATTTATATAAATGCATATATTCATATACATCATATATGTACGCATATAAATATTATACATGTATATATATATTATTTGCGCTTTATCTCGTTTCATAAACAGATAGCTAGAAAATATAGAAATGAATGTTTTGGAAACGAATGCTTGATTTGTGTGTAGTCAAAAATAATTGGATAAATATATGATCGAATCAATCGATAAATATACACTTTAGCAGCTCTTAGTGTATATTGTGAATCGAATGTAGTATTGAGCAAAGGACTTTATTTACACAAAGTTTTCAGTTTTCAGTGCAGCGCAGTTGTTATGGGCGAATTATATATAGTAATTCGAATTGATCTTATGTGTGTACAATAGAGTGAAAGAATAAGAGAGAGATTAAGAGAAAGAGACACAAACGCATATATGAACGTAACTAACTGTTGGTCAGGGAGTCGATCGCAGAGTGAGGAAGGAGCCCCTAAACTTTGTATAAATATATTCCTTTAGCTGTTTTTTTAGTACTGTTAGCTTTTTGTTGTTGGTCCACTCGTTTGTAAGACAGGTGGTAGAGTTCATTTTACCGTTTAGAGTCCTCTATGCAGCGATTATACAACCTGACCGGGGTGAAATGGAGCAGAGTAGAGTAGATCAGATCGAAACGAAACGGAGACATTACTTTATTCGTTAATAATTCGTTGGAATAACGAGGTTGAGTGGTTATCATTAAAAGCGATCTCTAGCTGTAGTCAGTAGTAAGCCATTAACCAACAAACGTACTCATCCTGTGAATAAGAGCTGAAAACATCAAATCAATACATTTTTATTTTTTCGACGCATATTCGTTTGTTTGCTATTCGTTAATGCCACCACATCTTTTCGTACTTTTTCCATACAAATTGCCATCGTTTGAAAGAGTTTCATCGATACGCACAGTGCATTTGCTCTCTGTGTCAACCATATACAATCGGTTTCATTTCAAAATCTTGGCAAAAAAAAAAAAAATTCACAATTGAATTAAAAAACAAATTAAAATTGTATTAATATAAAATGAAATGTTTGCCTTCATTAATCCAGCAACCATTCATCACGAGATGTAGATATACGTTGAAACTTAAATATTCACTTGTTTGCTTTACGAATCATTTCAACAGACTATTGAAATGATACTTGTTGCAAAGCATCACATTGTGCACTTGAAGCTATTTCTTTGGAAAAAGTTACCCAAACAAAAAAGGCTCAAATCATTGATCAAATCGAATGTATGACCAATGAGGCCTTTTTTTTATCTTTCAAAACATTAATTTGTTATATTCAATTATTCAATACACAATTTCAATTTCTAATGTGTTGGTTGTTACAATTGAGAATTAGTAGGTATTAAAACGTAACTTCTTCTTCAACATACCTGCTACTTCCTTGAGTTTTTCTGGTAACTCCAGAGCAACACGCTTAAGTAATGCTATGGTAGGCTTCTCTGAGCAAAGCACAACAAGTTCGACAGAATTGTCTCCTTGTAAAAGCAAACCCTTGGCCAAGAAACCGACCCGCATTACCCCTTTTAGTATGCGAACATTTGCGGAATCAGCATCTTTTTGAAAAGATAGCATTTGATTATCACGTCCATCCTTAACTGTGCTATCATTTTTCTCTTTCTTAGCAGCTGAGGGGCCATTATCATCGGCTAATGTGTCCGACACATACTTCAATGCGCGTTCTGTATGCGAAACAATACGTTGAATCACTTGCAATTCCTCTTCTTTGGGATATATTTCAGCATGGCGAGCGATGGCGTGACGATCATCACTACTCTCAGGTCGTCGAATATTAGCCCCACCCGGTATCATACCAAAGAAGGGAGGTGGTCCATTAGCCATACGGCCACCAAAACGCTGATTACCTGAAATAAAAGCATAAAATCGTTGTTCTCCCAGATTAGCAAACGACAGGCATACCAAAGCTTCGTGCCAACCAATTATTATAATCATATTCATCATCATATTGGGCGCGCCGCCGTTGCTCATCCCAATAACCCCCTCCACCTTCATAATTATCACCAAAAGCGCCATTCGCATTTCGATGAGCTTGCATAAGAGCACGTTGAGCCCGAGCTTCAGCCAAACGACGTTGACGTGGTGTAGGTTTAAAATCGACTACCAAATCTGGTTGCACTTTGCGCTTGTATTGTAGGCGATGTCGACGTCCTTTCATGTGCATTTCCTTAGCATTTGGGTCGTTAAATTTGCAATCGCAAAGTTTACAATTGAAACTAAGTATTTTTCCCTCATCATCTTTGACTTCTTCAATGTATTCTCCGCCAACAGGCTTTATATTGTCGGTATTTTCTGTTGTTCCAGCATTAGTCTCCTCTTGGCCACCTATTATAAGAGAAAAATATGTTGTTTCTTGATGCTGGACTGACAACAGAAAAAATCATCGCACAATATACCTTACCTTCAAGATCGCCCTGGGTTTCGGCACCCGCTTCCGATTTCGAATTACCTCCAGCTGCATTACCATTAGTAGCGGATGTACCACTTGCTGGTACAAAATTTATTTTAGCTAATTTCTTTGGCTCATCTGGTGGTATAGGTTTGCCAAGTTTCTGATGTAATTTCACGACCTTCTGATGTTTTGCGCCACGTACGTGTGCTGCGTAAGCATCCGTTCCGGTACAAGTAACATCACAAAGCTCGCAATGGTAATTGTTACCTCGATTCTGAGATGTGGTCTGAGCGCTAGCCTGCATTTTTAAAGAAGCTTCACGTTTTTTATGCTTTTGACCGTCCAAATGCTCACGATAAGTTTGTGGACCTGCACACGAAATTTTGCATACTTCACAGTAATGAAGCTGCTGTGGACGAGGAGGAGGCTTAGTTCGTGGCCGGGTTACATTAGGACCTGGACCACCGGTCGCGCCTTTCCTATATGGTGGCCAGCTGGTAGCAGCTCCAACTGAACCGTTTGCTTTTGCACCGGCACTGCCCTGCTGCTTCTGTGCAGCATACACGGAAGCCGCACTGTACAAAGCTGCATCGTAATTGGTATAAGAAGCCACACCCGGGGCAGTTGGAATCGCACCTTGGATCCCGGCTTGTTTACCAATAACCCCAACACCAGCCTTTTCTTTTCCAGTTGCAGGCTTAGTTCCAATTGGATTTATGTTTTTAACTGGTGGTGCCGAGTAATGAGTCTTACTAACCGTAGCTGTTGGAGCGGTGTTGTAGTTGGACGCAGCCTGCTGATAGTATGTCTTGGAAGCATCATACGACGGCAATGCAGCACGGCCGTATTCACTTCCATAACCCCCGTAACTACCAGGAACCGTATTTCCAGCTGCATAACTACCATTTCCAGCAGCAACGGCAGCTGACTGGTAGGCAGCGGCATTGGCGTAAGTAGCGTTCGTTACTGCCGGATAGGAAACCGAACCGCCACTATAACCTGAACCTCCAGGTGAACTATATTGAGTGCCGCCGTAGTTAAATCCGGCGTAATTGTTATTTGCCATATTGCAGTCTTAAAAAAAGCAAATAAAAATTCATGCAATACAAATTTTCATAACCTCACATGGCTACTTACCAAGCACAACGATTAATCGAGAACTCTTGTACTTATACACGCACACAGGCTAACTCGCAGAAAATTCGTATACAGACTTAGAAAAAAAGAAAGATGAACACGCCGGTCAAATTAAATATAAAATGTAATGTTAATTAAAATAGACTTTCTTTATTCTATTGTTGTATTGGATTTCTTTAATATTAAGCCTATTAAAAATAATTAAAAATTGAATGAAATTACGCTTGTTTAATATTTTCGACCCTCCACCAATGCGTTTTCACTATTATTGGTTTTTTCACTAGTATTCGTTGCATTATATATCGGTGGCATAATATACATAATTTTTCTCACATATAAATTTTCCCAAACGCAATAAAAATTAATTTATACCTACATGCAAGAATAGGATTCTTTTTATTTGTAGTCCTCTACAAGCAAACGTAAAAATTACTTTGTAATTTTTATCACTTTTTATGAACAAGAAAACTCGATCAAAATTGCGTGAGGATTTTATTGGGATATTGCCAGAACTGAATATTTTTTGGGATTATGGCAACTATTTCAAAGACAGCATTGATAACATCTTTTTGTGCTATGCTCATGGCTTATTTTCATTATATACTAGACAGCTTGGCTGAATTATGTTTTTTTGTATTTTAACCATTTGGGGAATACTTTACTTTGAGCAAAAAAAAAAAAAAAAATTAAAATTTCACCACGTCTCATCAAAATTTTCCCAATCACTCAAATGATACTGAAAATTTATAAACAATTAGGCAGAAAACACAATGAAGCTTGGCTTATATTCCAATGTCTAGAGGACAAATTAAAAATATTTAGTTACTTGTAATTTGTGTGGGTATGGCCGATTATTTCCATTTTTGATTTGGAAATTTTCAGTCTTCTATCTTTTATAATTTGTGAGTAATGAGCAAAAACCAATGTTTGTTTGCTTAGAAAAACAAAGTTTGCTTCCCGTCGGCTTGTGCTCTGACCAATTTGCCCCTTTTTCAATACCAAGTTGCGTACAAAAACTTCCAATGTTTCTACCAAATTTGAAGACGATACGACCACGAGAGTGTTATAAACATACACCACAAAGGCACACAGGCTAACAGACGGATAGACATGTCTTAATCAATTTAAAATTTCAATACTGATTAAAAATATATATATTTTATAGGGCGTCTGAATTTTCCTTTTTGATGTTGCAAACATTATGACAAAATGAGGTTAAACAAAAATAAAAAGGATTATAATAACACAAAGAAAAGGTGTGTGTGTTGGATTATATTGCTTTCTATAAGTTTAACTTTTATTTCCACGCTTCAAAGCAAAACGAAGCGTCATTGTATGACATCCTAAGCCGCAAAGTTGTCTGGGGAGCATATCCTCTCGAAAATCAAACAACTCTGATTTCTGTGATTTTGCGATATATTTTTAAGAGAATATAAAATACACATACGAGAGTGGGAGGTCTGTGAAATTTTAATAGCACGAAGACAAAAACGGGTAACGAAATAAACCCTTTATTTTCATGTTCTACACTTCTAATTAATTTCTTAGAGTCTTATAAACATGGTATGAAGAGATATGTAATACATGTTTATATATATTTATATATATACCTATTATTTTACTCTTTTAGTATGTGTACATAAGTAAAAACATTTAATACAACCTTGTTCATTCAACTTCGTATAATATCAACCATGCAGTTAGGCAATATAGATTTTTGGCTATAGTTATTGGTATCATGGGTCTGACATATTTAAATCTATACAAAACATGTGAAACGTAAAACAATATGTAAAAGTTCAATATATAATGAGGGAGGGGCTAAGATAAAATTTTTTAAATACGCAGTATCACAGCCACAAGCTTTTAAGGGTTTTTTAATTTGATTACAACAGATTGCTTATTTTCTTTGGAACTTTTTGCTTTTTGTGATAATTTTACAATAATGCAACTTTTAATACCATTTCCAATTTCTGTTTTCTTTTTTGTACTTTTGTGTATGTTTGCGAGACACGCGTCAGCGATAAATCTCATTTTCCAAATAATTTTGCTTGTTAACATCAAATAGATATGAGGAAGGCGGCAAGTGTGAAATATTCCCCCTTTAAATAATTTTTTAGTTACACACACGCGCACCTACAGATCAATTTTTTAACGGTGTCCGCTGACTCACCTCTTTCAGTGGCTGTAAGCAATCTCTCGGTAAAAGCAAACCGCTTTTTCGACGCATGTGCCGATTTTAATTAGTATTTTAACTTAAGCAAAACAAACACAGTTTATTACGCTGAAGGCTCCGAGCGTGTAATTAGTTCCCGTATTAAAGGAACTAAAGTCAATCAGCCTGACTCTTTGAGAGCGTTAGGAAAAAACCTTCCAAAATCATCAATCTGAATGTAACTTCATCAAACCCAACGTTTACATAAAAGAAAAAAGACATGAAATTTAGTTTAGAAGAAGATTAAATTAATTTCATTCTAATTATTTTATTTCTTTACGTTGGAAAACTTTGAACTTTATATCTTTTGATTTTTGCTTAGTTATAAATTTGACGTATATAATGAGGCTGAGAATGAAAATTTAAACTCAAAATAATCAAATCCTAGCACTTCTTATTTCTTCAATTAGTCGACTTAATTGGGGGGCATCTACGGAAATATCAAAACCGTTCCTCAAACAACTCTTCGACGATTCGAAAAAAATCCATAATGAATATATTTACAACTGTAAAATTACTTCTTACATTAAATTATGTGCTTTTTTTTATTATCAAATAGTTTTATGGCCATACATTAGTTTCTCTCCCAGATTTTACATCAAGCAACTGGCGTACGTCCACCAAAAATACACTAAGGGAATCTACCTCTAAAGTAAAATAACCATGGACCCATTTTTATTGCTTCAAATTTTCAACGTCTGCTTATATGAAATTCATAATTAAATCATACGGGATATATTTTTTATATGGGAAAAAAGACGACTAAATCGTTTTTTTACTAACCATTATGAGACGAAACAATAGATTTATAGAATCGTGAAAGTGAACTAATAGAATGAATTATTGTATCTGAGTATTATATGTTATACAAAATATGCAAAAAAAAAAACCAAGCCTCGGTTTATGGAAGTCGACGGCGACTCGACTTAACCATCTCTTCAACAGTGTTGTTTGTTAAGAAATTTTCTAGTCGAGATAAACACAGCGTTGCATTTGTTATATCGTTGATGTGTGAATAGCAAAACACATGGAAATAAATGAAAAGAAGAAGAAGAGTAAATAAGCAAAAGAACAATATAAATACATTATTTTTAATTTATATATGTTTGACCCACCAATATTTATTTTAATATTTTAATTCCTTTTTCATAATACCATTTTATTTTATGGCAAGAGAGGGGAAGAATATAGAAAATAATTATTTGCTCTTCCCAAAATTTTGTAATTTTCGTCACATTAATATATAATTAGATAATCTTTATATTCATTAATTATATTACGTATGTGCATTTTGCTTGCTTTTCTCTCGTCTATTCGGGCTATTTGACACCACTTTTGTTATCCAATGATTTTTCATTTGACACTGACAAAAATCGCAGATATTTCCGACATCTGGAAATCAGCTACTTGATACCGATAGCCATAAATCCAAACATAAAAGTTAGTGTTGATCTTATTCGACATCGACTACCATAAACCAAGCTCTACTTTTTTTCTTTTTCTTTTTGCATTTTAGTCTTTGTTCTGGTTTTGTCTGGAATAACAGTGGTGAGATATTAGGTTATTACTCATTACGAATGTTTATTACGTTATGGGACACATGGAAGACACAGTAAGGTAGCACTATAGAATCAGGGTCTTAAGGATCTTTTGTTCTGCGTATCTTGCATGCGGTTAGTGCTGTTCAAGGCATCTAGAAAGTTTACGACCATGTGTTTGGCAGATGAATTGGGACAAAAAAGTTAAATTAGCCAGCATCAGTTGCCAACTTTGTCAGCGCAAAAGCTATTGGCTTTTGGTTCGGATGGTGACACCTTATCTTTGAGTAATAAAGAGTAAGATATTATACGTATCATGTAATAGCGAGATGCCCTATTTAGCATTTTCCTCAATTTTGAAATATATCGGTTTATTATGATAGGATTGTGAAGCTTTTTAATGTAACAAATGTAAAACGATTAATATGTTATAATATTACAAAAATGCAAATAATTGAATCCATTTAAAATTACATATTAAAATGCGTGTAAACAATGCTTATTTTTTCCAATTTTGGTAAATTTTAGCAATACTTTAATCATTTCGTAGCTTTTACAAATTCTAGTAATTTTTATTGTTTTTGGTTAACGAGTTTCTTTTTATTTTTCAATATGCATTTAGTTGCTCCTTTTTTTCGTTTTGTTACTGAATGTTGCAGATGGCGCTTATGTACACATTTAAAAGTTGCAGACTTCATTTAAAAAAACAAATTGAACAATTTAAAAATTGCGGAGGGCGGAAGGAAATGAACTTTATTAAACTGCAACTCTTGTTTTTTTTGTTTCTATGCGAACAGATGTTTTTTCCGCTACTAAAATATTGCAGCATTGTAAATAAGAAGGTTAATTAATTCACCACTTATATATTCGCCATATTGTCATCAGTGTTGTAAATGAATAAAGCGAAGTTTTATCAATTGTGCTCTTTGCAATTTGTAAAAATTACCAAATTTTGATAAGGAAAAACAGTTTGTGTAAAAATAAGGAAAAAGGTAGTTTGCATAAGCGAGGGATTACGGGGCTAGAAGTTTTAACCGTAGTACGTGAGTTGCAAAAAAAGAAATTAGGTTTAAAGCAGCCATAAAAGAGCAACTGTAAATTTTTGTGTTTGTGTGTGCAAATGCTTTTTTGTAGTGTATAACGAAAATATATTCTACTTTTTCAATTTGATATATTTAAGAGAAATTTTTAAGATAAAAACATTGTAGAGTGTAAAGAAAGAAATAAATTAGTAAAATGACTTCACCTTCACCAGCGAATAGCCCTATGCCGCCACCGCAAGCGCCAAGTCCTATGGGACCGCCCTCCCAGAGCCCGGCACCTTCACCATCTCCGCACAGTCCTTACGCTCATCCGTCACAAACAGGTCCTGGCGTGCCAACTGTGCAGCAGATGCCTTCAGGAGCCCCTCAAGGTCCTCCGCATGGGCCACCACATTTACAGGGACCTCCTCCTGGTCCAGGACATCACGGTCCTCCACCGCCAGGGCATCCAAGTCCTTATGGCCATCCTATGCAACATGGACCTCCCCATGGCCCACCACACGGCGGCCCCCAGCATGGTCCCATGTCCACTCAACAACATGGAATGCCTCAACATGGTCCACCGCCAGGACAGCACGGACCTCCAGGCGCACAAGGTGCTCCAGTTACAGGACCACCAATGAGTCATGCACCGCCGCATGGTGTGCCGCCACATGCGAATCCACAACAACAACCTAGAGCCCAAAGCGGTCCTCCACCTCATATGAATGGTCCCCCCGGGCAAGGACCGCCAGGTCCTCAAGGGCATCATATGCCACCTCATCATCAAGGAATGGGTAATTCTATTAATTTGATTATATAACAATGCAATCGCGTTGTATGCACTTCTCAAACATGAATTTTTGTGTTACAGGCCCTCATTTAGGGATGCAGATGCCTCCTCAAGGACCTAATATGCCTATGGGTTTCCAAACACATGGTCTGCCCCCAAATGTAAGTTTAGCTAATTGAAATGAAATTAACTTTATTATATATGAAAAAATATACTATGACAAATTTCACGAAAAATTTCTGCTGCATACCCGCATCGTTTCCACAAAAATTCCAGGTTGAAATGAAAACAAGTAAGAAAATTGTGTTCGTCTTAGGAATAACGTTATATGCTGGTTTGAAATATTTGTCAAATGAGTTTGGCTTGTTTTTGGTTAATATAGAACCAACTTTAAAATGACTTTAAAAAAATATAGAAATGTTTTTTTTCCAAAAGGCTTGCTTTTAAAGGAAGTGGATGATGCATCCATTAACTTCGTTGTTTAAAATAAAAAGTTTGTCCGTATTTCATTGAGTTAAGGAAGATTAACTAAATTTAGAAAGAAAGAAAGATTAGCTAAGTTAAATTTACAAAAAGCGTGGCCCACGAAATGATAATCGTTTTTGTATATTTACTCAGGCAAACGTATCCTTCTTGTGTTTTTATGTTTGCCTGTGGAACCAATATTTTATAAGAACAAGCAAAATAATTTTTCCCTCTATTTAAGTAGAAACTATTCATAGCAATTGTCTTAAGCTGACAGTTTTAGCGACTAGGTTAACGTAAATAACTTGCATTGTTTATCTCTTTATCTATGGAATAAAATGCAACTGCTGTGATATGCACTTCTTTGAAGTAGCTTGTTTTTCATGCCTAAAAGCGTATACTATCTTTTTTAATTTTGGTTTTTGTGAACTTTTAGGGTCCCCCAACAGGCCCTGGTCAGGGGCCACCACCCGAGCGAGCTGGGCAAGAAAATTTGCATGCGTTACAACGTGCCATTGATACAATGGAAGAAAAAGGTCTACAAGAAGATCCTCGCTACACTCAACTACTCGCTATTAGAGCTACTTCAAAACATCAACATTTAACTAACAATCAAGTGACCATGTTGCGGGCACAAATCACGGCTTATCGCCTGTTGGCACGTAACAAAACGATTTCCATGCAAACACAACAAATTTTGCAGGCACCTGTGCAGCAACAACAACCTGGAGTAGCACCTTCTACAATACCCGGTCACCCGGGAGTACCCGGTCCGGCGCCTGTACCTCCCGGTGTTCCTCAGCAGCAAGGAAATAGTGGAACACCACCCCAATGTCCAACACCTCCGGCAAGTCCTTACGCCCAAGGCCCGGGAAAAATGCAACCACCACCTCATAGTCAGCCTGGTCAAATGCCACCGGGCGCTGCTCCACCGCCACCTAATCAAGACTTGCATCAAATACCCAATGGTGGTAAACCGCCAGGCCCGCCATTATTGGCTGGAGGCCAACCCCCAATATCTTCACCAATACCAGCTACTATAAACGCTGCTGGGGTACGTCCATCTGGATCCGTAGGTATGCCACAAGGACCGCCGAAACAAGGTGCTCCTGCACCTCAGCAACCCATGCCTAAGCCAAATCGTGTCACGACGTTAGCAAAGCCGGTAGGCTTAGATCCCATCGTTCTGTTGCAGGAACGAGAAAATCGCATTGCCGCTCGTATGGCTTTGCGTATGCAAGAACTTCAACGTTTGCCGGTTACGATGCCTGAAGATCTACGTCTTCATGCTGCGATTGAATTGAGAGCTCTACGCGTATTGAATTTTCAACGTCAGCTACGCACTGAGATTGTTCAGTGCACTCGTCGTGACACTACTTTGGAAACCGCCGTTAACATTAAGGCTTATAAACGCACTAAACGGCAAGGATTGCGTGAAGCTCGTGCTACCGAAAAGCTTGAAAAGCAACAAAAATTAGAGGCAGAACGCAAACGTCGTCAGAAACATCAAGAATTTCTGGCTGCTGTGTTGCAACACGGTAAGGATTTTAAAGAGTACCATCGCAATAACAAAGCTCAATTAGCTCGTATCAACAAGGCTATAATGAATTATCATGCCAACGCTGAACGCGAACAGAAGAAGGAACAAGAACGTATTGAAAAGGAACGTATGCGTCGATTGATGGCTGAAGACGAAGAGGGCTATCGCAAATTGATCGATCAAAAGAAAGACAAACGTCTGGCTTTCTTACTTTCGCAGACCGATGAATATATCAGCAATTTAACTCAGATGGTCAGGCAGCATAAAGACGATCAAAAGAAGAAGAAGGAAGAGGAGCATAAGCGTTTATTGCTTTATAAAAAAGAATTGTTAGTAAGTGGCGACTATCTCAACATAGATGACAGTTGTATGGCAGCTGATTTGCATGTTGCTGTGGTTGAGCAAGCCACAGGCAATAAATTGAGTGGTGAAGAGGCTCCGTTACTAAAAAATTTGCACCGTTGGTTGGAGCAAAACCCTGGATGGGACTGGATAGAGGATGATGATGAGCAAAATGATTCAGAACACGATCCTAAAAAAGAGCATAACGAAAAAGAAACAACAGAGAAACAAGTGCAACAAGATATTAAGAGAGACGAGCAGAAAGAAGGGGACGAAGATGCTAAGGATCTAATTAAAAAAGCCAAAGTCGAAGATGATGAATATCGTACCGAGGAACAAACCTATTACAGCATTGCTCACACTATACACGAAAAAGTTCATGAGCAGGCTAGCATCATGGTTAACGGCCAACTGAAGGAATATCAGTTAAAGGGATTGGAATGGCTGGTATCGCTTTACAACAATAATTTGAATGGTATTTTAGCTGACGAGATGGGCCTGGGTAAAACTATACAAACCATATCTTTGGTGACCTACTTAATGGATAAGAAGAAGGTAAATGATGTAAAGAGATAGGAGTAAAAGAGATAGTGGTAAAAGCTTACTGTCATTGTTCTACTCATTACTTAAGGTTATGGGACCGTACTTGATTATTGTGCCGCTATCCACTTTGCCAAATTGGGTTTTGGAATTTGAGAAATGGGCGCCCTCGGTGGGAGTTGTCAGCTACAAGGGGTCACCACAAGGACGCCGGCTATTGCAGAACCAGATGAGAGCCACCAAATTTAATGTCTTGCTGACCACTTATGAATACGTGATTAAAGATAAGGCCGTCTTAGCTAAAATTCAGTGGAAATATATGATTATTGATGAGGGTCATCGTATGAAGAATCATCATTGCAAACTCACCCAGGTGTTGAATACTCATTATGTGGCCCCCTACCGCTTATTGTTGACTGGTACTCCATTGCAAAACAAATTGCCTGAATTATGGGCCCTATTGAATTTCTTGCTGCCGTCAATTTTTAAATCATGCTCCACATTCGAACAGTGGTTCAATGCTCCTTTCGCCACCACAGGTGAAAAGGTCGAATTGAACGAAGAGGAGACAATTTTGATTATACGCCGTTTGCATAAAGTGTTGCGTCCATTCCTGTTGCGCCGTCTGAAAAAAGAAGTAGAGCATCAGCTGCCTGATAAGGTCGAATATATAATCAAATGTGATATGTCTGGCTTGCAGCGTGTTTTGTACAAACATATGCAAAGCAAGGGTGTATTATTGACTGACGGGTCAGAAAAAGGTAAACAGGGCAAAGGCGGGGCCAAAGCATTAATGAACACCATTGTGCAACTGCGCAAACTGTGTAACCATCCTTTCATGTTTCAACACATCGAAGAGAAATATTGTGATCATACCAGGGCGCAAAGTATGGCTTCTGGTCCCGATCTATATCGCGTTTCGGGTAAATTCGAGTTATTAGATCGTATTTTGCCTAAATTGAAGGCCACTAATCATCGCGTGTTGCTATTCTGTCAAATGACTCAGTGCATGACTATTATTGAAGATTATTTAAGCTGGCGTCAGTTCGGGTATTTGCGCTTGGACGGTACAACAAAAGCGGAAGATCGTGGCGAATTATTGCGAAAATTTAATGCTAAAGACTCTGACTATTTCGTATTTCTTTTGTCCACGCGAGCCGGCGGCCTAGGTCTTAATTTGCAAACAGCAGACACCGTTATAATATTTGATTCGGATTGGAATCCCCATCAGGATTTACAAGCTCAGGATCGTGCCCATCGTATTGGTCAGCGCAACGAAGTACGTGTGCTGCGTTTAATGACAGTTAATTCGGTTGAGGAACGCATTTTGGCTGCTGCTCGGTATAAATTAAATATGGATGAAAAGGTTATACAAGCAGGAATGTTTGATCAAAAATCTACGGGAAGCGAACGTCAGCAATTCTTACAAACCATTCTTCATCAGGATGATGCCGATGAAGAAGAGGAAAATGAAGTGCCAGATGACGAAATGGTCAATATGATGATCGGACGTTCGGAGGAAGAGATTGAATTGTTTAAAAAAATGGATATTGAACGCAAAAAGGAAGATGAACGCTTACATCCAGGACGTGAAAGATTGATAGATGAATCTGAACTACCTGATTGGTTGACTAAAGACGATGACGAAGTGGAGCGTTGGCATACATATGATGAAGACACTATTTTAGGTAAAGAAAAAAAGCATCCGAAGGAAATTATTGATTGAAATATCTTTTCGTACTGCTTTGTTTTTTTTTTTTTTTTTGTTTTAGGGCGTGGTAGTCGTCAACGGAAAGAAGTTGACTATACGGATAGTCTTACCGAGAAAGAACTATTAAGAGCTATTGATGATGGTGCCGACTTCGATGAGGAAGAGGAGGAGGAAGAGTCCAAACGTAAAAAACGCAAACGCAAAAATCGCAAAGATGAATCGGATGATGATTCTGTGATCTTGAAGCGTCGTCGACGCCAGAATATCGACAAAAAATTGAAAAAACAAATGAATAAAATTATGGCCGCTGTAATAAAATACACACATGATGGCCGCATTCTTTCTGAGCCGTTCATGAAATTACCTTCCCGGCAACGCTTGCCCGATTATTATGAAATTATCAAGCGCCCGGTTGACATTAAAAAGATATTGCAACGGATTGAAGATTGCAAATATGGTGACTTGGATGACTTGCAAAAAGATTTCGTGCAGTTATGTCAGAATGCTCAGACTTATAATGAGGAGAACTCTTTAATTTACTTGGATTCGATAGAGTTACAAAATGTGTTTATCGGTGCTCGCCAACGCATTACAGCGGCAGCAGCTTCGTCTTTATCAGGCGGCGGTGAGGGTACAACAGTCGGTTCTGATAATTCCGAAAACGAGGATGAAGACGGTAATCAAGATAATTCAGATGATGAAGAGATTGCCACTACTTCAGCTGCTGCAGTTAAAATGAAGTTAAAGTTGAGCAAATCATTGGCCAACACCTCGTCGACCCCAACACCTTCAACTTCGGGGGTTGGCGGCAGTGTTTCAACCAGTAAGAAACAAACCAGACGTAAACGTTCACAAAAAAAATATACAATCTCTGACGACGACGACGATGATATAGATTAGCTACCACTTGGTGTAGTATTCTCTTTACATTCACGCAATGAATAAGAAATTTCTATTTATTCATCTTATCTAAGATAAATTGCAAGTTGCTTTTTAAAAGATTTTTTCAATTTGAGATATTTCTTAATCGATATAAGTAATAGTTCTTCTAGATATTTTTAAAATTAAAAGTCATAAATTTTCTTAACTTAAAAGTTTCAATTATTTTTTTTGTTTATTACAGAATTCTTATTTACAAATGTGGTAAACTGCATAAATAAGATTAAATGAATAAATACTGATGTTTATAGCTCTAGTAATAATCAGTTTTGCTTCCTCTTTATTTTATTTTTTTTTTCTATTTTGAAAGGCGATTAACATTTTTTAAAACTAAAACAAAGGAAAATCAACAAAACGTTCCCGTCTAAGTACTTATACATTTTTTCCGTTTGCAAGACGGTATATATATATATATATATATATATATATGTATAATATATATGTGTATGTGTATATATATATATATATATATATATATATATGCCAGATCTGCCCTTTCCGTTTTAACATTCAAAAATATACATATGTGTATGGATTCAGTCCGCTGTTTATTGCTAGAACGCAAATGGTCATAAAAGCTTGGTAAAAGATGATTTCATCAGTAGATCGATCGATGAAATTAATCTCTGTAACGGATAGGTAATGGGTAGGCGATGGAGGAGGAGAGGAGGAGGAAATGTACAATTGCGGAAATAACCTAAACCACGTTCCAGTTAAGCGTGCACTTCAATTTGTTTTGTTCCTGATCAAGTCTCCCAACTGCATTCTGCTATACACAATAAAGCCCTTTCGAATATTCACACTCGATCCTATTCTAAGCATTTGCTAACACTTGGGTGCTTTTTCAAAATTTTTTTTTGTTAAATATTCTTTTAAAAATTATAATTAGGGAAACTTGAGGAAAGTCGCCCTGTCTCTTATCAATTGAACGGCTTTGCTAATTTGCACGAAGTTAAAGACGGACGGACATAGATTGTATTGATTAAATTTAAAAATATTTCTATTTATTCAAGACTGACGACTGGTTAATGTTTAGCCAAAAGCTCATTAGTTTACAAAAGATTGATAGGAATCGAGGGGAGAAATAAGCTAACATTTTAGAAAATTTAGGCGGTCCTAATCCGTCGATTAACCTGATTATATAGAACTTATCTTGATGAAAGTTGAACGAAAAAATTTAAGGCCAATTTCGTCCTTCCAGATACAGTTTTAAGGATAAGATCGCCTTTTCGCGCGAAGGAGAGGGGAGGATATATTTTATAGAATTCTCGATCTGGATACGTGAGTTTAATAAATATATTTAATAAATCGAATAAGTTGAAATAAATAAAAATATAATTTATTATTAGCTTTGAAGAAAAATCGAAAAATTGTATTGATTAGAAAGAACTTAGCGTTAGTTCGCTGCAAGTTGAACATTAGAAGCATTCTAAATTTGCTGATTTATTTAATTTAAAAAATCAAGTATTTGCTGGACATGCTGTTGAATAAGTCTTTACAAACATGTAACGGTATTATTTCAACTTTAAACGTAAAACTAACAAAACCAGTTACACAGTTATTTACAATTCAAATATAATCAGCTTTAATAGATGTTTACTGGAAAGAAAAGAGAACACAAAGGCCAAGAGCGCATTCCGAGCAAAACAAAACAAGTTTATGTCATTTCATTGTAAAAGAGTGCACAAAGAAGTCTATGGGATAAGAATAACTAAAAACAAAAGAGAGTTTATAAGTGACTTGGGCCGAATGTTTACATATATCTACCATCAGCTCACACTCGCCCGAAACTTCAAAGTATGATTTTAATAAAGCCCCCTATGCGCACATATGCGAAAAGTCTTTTTCTTTTTTGGCCAAAATAAAAGAGAAGAGGTACGATCAGGCACCTACTGTTACATTCGAGGGGGAAAAAAGGTCGTACAAGCAAGTATCAAAATGAATAGAACTTGACAGGAATATGATCGCTCTGCTAACCACTTCGTAGAAGATGCTTATCCTGTTGTAAGTGCCTCAACGAAGTTAATATTCCTTATAAACAAAGCTTTTCTTCCATTTGAATTGAAATGCATGTTGGACACCCTTCTCTTGGAGATTTATATATGGATAATATGGATAATATATGGAAAAGTTTCATTTTGGTTGGATTGATTTAAGAATACATCTTCGAATTTTTACACTTTTCTTGGATGTCTCGCAATCGTGGATATTCTATTATAATCACGCACGCGATGTTGAATATCATTTTGCTAAAATTTCCAAGAATGTAGTAATAAATATATAAAATAATCGTAAGTAGCATCAAACAGTAGAATATGAAATAGATAGTAGTGTAGTAAGGCGCAAACATGATAACAAATTAATTATACCACACTTAATCAAGAGGACGAAAATGCAGACGCAGTACGTTTTCAATAATGCAGTGAGTTTTTTTTTTTCTTTTTAGTCTGCAGGTTGTGCATATTGTCACCTAAGACAGAAAACTAAGAAGTTTCTCACCTACGTTACGTTGCATTAGACACTGGAGTAATCATTAATATTTCATTTTCATGCAGCTAACATTTTTTTTTTTCACAATATTTCAAAGAGATGGATTACTCACTGTCTAAAAGTCTGACTATAATTAGTCTAGAGAAATATGTGGTTTACTGGTTTTCTGCATCATTAGAGAGCCAATGAAGAAATTTTTCTTCAGAAGTTCTAAAAATTGAATGAACTCAGCTGTTTTTAGAAATATATATCTTTTAAATCATTTTAAAGTTTTGCGGAAAAGCTATCTAACTTAAGTAATCGATTATATTAATGACAGTTGTATATATAGTGCAACGGGATAATATCTCGAAACTGTTGACTAATCAATGCTTAGATTGTCCTATGTCCGATCTCAGTACGGATTGGCCGAACATATTAATATACCTTTTAGTCATTTTTGAAAAAAAAAAGAATGATTTCTTCCTTCATTACACCATTCACCATATATCTTACAACGATAGATAACATTAAGTTTGGGCGGAAGCGCATAAGACCCGTAAGGATTTGAGATAAACCCGGTCGATTAAGACACATTTTTTGCTCTGCTTTAAGCTTGTCCATACGTCTCTACACGTTTAATTATTGTATAGAATCGACAAGTCGCAATTTTTGAAATATTTTGATGATCTGCTGCTCAAATCATGTCCTAGTTTGAAGATTCGTCATATGAATAACTGCACTAAGCGAGACGATGTAGGGTTTTTGATGATGGTCCCTATCATTGTAATATTTGTACTTGTTTTCAAGTATGTTTTCAAATGACTTTTCTGACCTTTTAATAAATAATTAATATCGCAAACGATATCTTGCAAAATTTCGACATCGATTATATATATATATATATGTATGATAATTTATATTAACTTAATTATGCAGTGTTAGTAATACATGAATATAAAACACCTTTGTCGAAAGCAATTATCGCGTGGAATACGTGATACGGTACGATGTCATGCGCTTTCTCTAATCAGGCTTTTAATATTGAGCATAAAGAATACGTGGCGAAGATTGTGTCGGTAACAGAAATTTTGTATCCAAAGAGAGGAAAACTTTTAAGTTTATATAAAGTTAGTTAAAATCAAAGCGCGTGCGCGCATGCTTGCAGTAAAGGAATTTTTAGTGCTTATTTTCTTTTTCAAAACTAATTAATTAGGCAAAATAAATAAATAAATGAATGAATCAATAAAATCGTGTCAATATATAATGAAATTTTAAAATAATAAAATCTGAACTACATTTGATCGAGAAATTTCCATAAAGTGAAAGTTTATGTTAAAAATATGTTAAAGTTAATAAAAAATATTATATGAAATTCGAAAATAATAAAAATAATAATAATAATAATAATAGTAATAATAGTAAAAAAATAAAAGACAAATAAAGAAAGAGAGAGTTTTTAAGAGTAAAATACCAAAGGAATATATTTTGTTCGTTGTCCTAAATGAATATATCGCAAATATGTCATCAAGTCAGCATAATCTCGTGCAGAGACGTAAAGTTACAAAACTCAAAGCGTTGAAAAATTTTAATTCACCGAACGAGACGGCAATAACAACAACAACGACAACAACAACTGCAATGATTGCTGTTAACAGGTCGACGACGGATTACAAAAACGAGAGACTTCAACGTTGTCAAGAAGGCAACAAACTTGAACATCTTGTTGATACATCACGAAAAACGGCATTCGCATCTGCGTCGGCGTCGTCAAAAGCTTATAGTACTTTGGCTACTGTGGCCGCGGCTGCTTTATGCAATGGCAATATTACCGCGTTCGTTAACTGTTGTCGTGATGTGAATTGTCGCCTTGAGACGACGGTATGCGGATGTCAATCTTTTTATGACATTCATCGAGATTCTTGTGCCAAAGAAAGCTCCACATTATTATGCACTAGTAATTGCTCACCTTCATGTCTAGCGGATTATCAAAATCAAGTGCAGCAGCAGCAACAACAACAACAGCAACAGCAGCATCCAGGATTAGAAGATGAAGATTATCAAGCGCCAACAGAGAGCGGAACGCGTTCTACCTCGATTCGAGGATCTGAAAATAGTACAACTTTCTCTCAACAGCAACGGGAAAAATTCGTTGTACAACTACAATTGGATCTCTTCAGTTGGGCCCTTTTTCTAACAGCTTTCTGTACGCGTTTTTATCGCTTAAACATGCCGCGCGATGTTGTCTTCGATGAGCTGCATTACGGTAAATTCATTTCGCATTATGTGCGGCATGTGTTCTTCTTCGATCAGCATCCACCGTTAGGTAAGCAATTGATAGCCGCTTTCGTTAGCGGCATTGATTATAACGGTAATTTCACTTCTACACGCATTGGGTCGCATTATTCGCAAAACGTTCCCATATTTTGGTTGCGCTTTATTCCCGCTTTATTCGGCAGCCTCTTGCCCACCGCAGTCTATCATTTACTGCATGAATCGGGCATTTCGCGGTGGTGCTCCCTTTTAGGTGGCCTCCTCATCATATTCGACAATGCCCTGCTAACACAATCACGTTTCATTTTAATGGAATCTATGCTACTCTTTTTCGGTGTGCTGGGCTTGTGTATGCTGCTTAAATTTCAAAAAACAAATATCTCGAGGCCCGTCTGGATATTTTATGGCATCGCTGCCGCCTCTCTGCTAACCTGTGCTGTATGCGTAAAATATGTAGGTTTTTTAACGTACTGCTTAGCCGCTTATTTGGTAGTCAAGCATCTTTGGGATCTACTATATGATGCAACAATATCGAGTAAGTGACAACAAAAAGGTAAATAAAACAATTGATGAATGAAACGCCTTTTGCTTAGATCTCCAGATTTGCCTACAAACGGTTTTGCAGTTTATTATTTTTACCGTACTTCCATTGTGTTTGTATTTGCTTGTATTTTATATTCATTTGCAAACCCTTTATCGAGCCGGTCCACACGATAGCGTCATGACGAGCGCTTTTCAAGCATCGTTAGAGGGTGGTTTGGCTTCGATTACGAAAGGACAACCGCTGAAAATAGCTCATGGCTCCCAAATAACATTACGTCACACATATGGACGTACATGCTGGTTGCACTCGCATCCCCATGTTTATCCCGTTCGCTATATTGATAAGCGTGGCTCGTCACATCAGCAGCAAGTCACATGCTACTCCTTTAAAGATGTCAACAATTGGTGGATAGTTAAGAGACCAGAGCGTGACGATTTAGTTGTAGAAAACGAACCCGACATTATACGTCATGGGGATATAATACAATTGGTGCATGGTATAACAAGTAGAGCTTTAAATTCGCATGACGTGGCCGCCCCGATGACGCCACAATGTCAAGAGGTCTCCTGTTATATCGATTACGATGTCAATATGAAAGGCGAACTCTTGTGGCGAGTAGAGATATTAAATAAAGAATCGGTACGACGAGTATTTTATTTAAAAAATTGTAATTAAAAATTTCAAAAAAATTCAATTGAAATCTGAAGACATATGTAGCTATAATCCGACTATCTCTTTGTCTATGTTGTTGTTTTGTATAAAAAGTTAAAAAAAAAGTCCGTAAGTCAGACTAAAATCATAACAATTTTAAAACGGGTAAAGCCGACCAAAAAAATTTTGTACATCACTTTTTGGACTAAATCCGTAAATCAGACTAAAATCATAACAATTTTAAAACGAGTAAACCCGACCATTCAATACCCTACACCACATTGTCTAACACAATTCTTATTTTTATATGGAATCACTATTATGGGTCACCACATTTTGAAACTTAAAGGATCCAAAAAATGGGCCGAGATGGTCCAAATTTGGTAGAGTTATTTTTTTTATGTCAAATTTCTATTACGATATAATTTTCATCATGAAGCATTGAAAATTATACCTTTTCACCGTCTGAACTTCAGTTTTCATTATATGGAAGGGGGTTCAAAAATTGCCCCAGCCGATTCAAGGTTTCCCGAATACCAGAATGCTGAAATACTACTACCTCGCCACTTTTGCTGAGAAATTTTGAAAATTGCAATTTTTTTCCATATAATGATTTTTCAGAACAGGGCATTATATGGGGAGTAGTTGAAAAAGTTGAGCGACTCAAACCCTTTCCAATGGCTTTACTGTATTAAATTTCATCAAAGTATCTCAAAAATTGCGACCTGTAGCTTGAACACAAATTAACATGGACAGACATCAGACGGACAGACAGGCTTAGACCAAATCAGATTATGATTCTGAATTGATCGGTATAATGAAAGATGTGTCTATGTTACATACGTCCGCAGTAATTTAATATACTCAAGTGGTGTAGGGTATGAATATCGATCAAGGTTACACATTCAAATTTAATGCAAATATGATCCCGATCGCGGTCAACTAACAACAACAACTTCCACGCTTGATATTGTATATGTGTATCTGCCTTAGATGGTGAATTTTCGCGGCTCATTTAAACGAATGTAGTTGAAATTGTTGTGAGTAAAATTAAAAAAAAAAATACTTTTTTCTTGATTAGGAAGGACCGATCTGGCATGCGATCAAATCAGAAGTACGTTTAATTCACGTATCCACTGGAGCAGCATTACGTTTTACGGGACGTCAATTACCGGAATGGGGTTTCAATCAACACGAAGTCGCTGGCGATCGTGTAAAAGACAATAAAGATGCTATTTGGAATGTAGAGGAGCATCGTTATACCAAAGGTTAGTTAAAACAAAGAAAAAAAGAAAGAAAAAAAGTTGTCACTCATTTACATATGTCGCGTCATTTTAAAGTTGCGTTGTTGTTGAACTTGCGCAATATTTCTGCAACCGTCTCGAAAGCAATGACGTAGTTTTGAGATACTGTATGTGTGTATATGTCTTTAAATTGATGAAACAAAGTCAAAAAAAAAAATTAATTAACAAATGTGAAGTAAATCTCAAACGAGAAATTTGTTATTATTGTTGCAGGCGTCCCGCGTTCACGTTTGCCTCGGCGCGGCAGATTTTTTCCAGTTTTGCACGTAAAGGGTGGACTGTTTTATAAAGAAAATGTGGAAAATTTCAGGCTCTTAACTTTTATAATTTCTGAGTAACGAGCAAAAATACACAAATTTTTGTCAAGAAAAACGGAGTTGCGGCCAGTTTACGCTCCACTGTGGGCTTCTACTCCGACCAATTTGACCCATTTATAATGCCAATCTGGACGCAAAAATTTCCAATGATTCTACCAAGTTTCAAGTCCACGTGTTCAATTTTGCGACCTAGAGAGCGCTAACAACAAACACCACTACACAGACGGACATGACTGAATCAATTCGGAATTTCACGCTGATCAAGAATATACATATACTTTGTAGTGTCCTTGAAGCTTACTTTTGAGTTTTACATACATTATGGAAAAAAACAAAATGATTATGCCCCCATTCTTCAGTGGTGGGTGTAATAATTAGCAAACTTGATTTAAGCCTTTTCATGCTCTAGATAAATAAAGCTTTACATAGTATATATGATTATTCATCAATTAGTTGTTTAATTATTGCAATGAGTACATATTTATATTGCATTATATTCTTAGCACACGTAGTATGGAAATCAATTGTATTCAATTGTACGAAAGCACATAATAAATTATCACATAAATGAATAAGCAAAAGCACATACATGCACACATTTTAAAAATGAAACTTTCCGACAGCAGAGCAAGTCGATTAATATCTAAGATGTATGCAGACAGGTATAAAGTGAGTGGAGTTCTGCTGACCTGATATGCTATTAGTATGCAGTGTTGTTCTTTGTGACGAGACGACAAGACAACGAAGTCCTTTTTCATTTTTCTTTTGTAGGCTACTTTTGGTACAAGGTCATATTAAGTCTTAAGATAAATCCACCTTTTATTATGGCGATTGGTTCAGAATCACTTCCTGAAAATCACTTTCTCTATCGACTTAAGCTTGCCTGTCCCTCTGTCCGTATCGTTTTTTTGAGCATTTTAATGAAATTCGGTACATTGACATGTTTTCACCCAAGAAGGGAAGCTATTGAAAATGGTCTGGATCGGAATACTTTTTCGAGCACTTTACTCTGAAAAGTCGTTGCACGAATAACTGCATTAAGCGAAGTAATGAGACGCGACTCACTATAATGCTTTTATTTGTGCATATATATATATATATATATATATATATATATTATGTAAATTAATTATCTTTTCTTTCCTTTAGATCAAGATGAGCACGAACGTGAACAGCAGCTGCTTAAAGCTGAAATGCTGCCAACTAAACCTACAAAACTGACATTTTTTCAGAAATTCCTTGAGTTGCAAGCGAAAATGTTTTGGCACGGCCCTCAAATACAAAGCCATATGTACAGTTCGGAACCGTTGGAATGGCCTTTGCTTACTAAGGGCATCGCTTATTGGCTTGATACAAAATCCAATGGTCAAATTCATTTACTGGGGAACGTGTTGATTTGGTATACCGGTTCAATTGCGGTACTAATCTATGCGGCACTGGCCTTATTTTATATTTTAAGAAAACAACGTCTATGCTACGATATCGATTTTCAGGAATGGCAACGTTTCCTAACAATCGGTCATATTTATTTCGTTGGCTACTTAATGCATTATTTGCCATTTTTCTTTGTAGAGCGCACATTATTCTTGCATCATTACTTGCCGGCGTTTCTATTTAAACTATTATTGCTATGCTATGTTGTAGAGCATATCGACTATTTATTTAGGCGATATTGTGGACAATTGTGGTGGATGGTGCATTTGTATCGTCTATTAATTTTGTTATGGCTAATCGCTGTTGTCGCTATTTATATACGTTTCTTGCCCGTTAGTTATGGTTTAAAAAAATTAACTGCAGATGAAGTTATTAAATTACGATGGAAAGATACTTGGGATTTTGTATTGCAACGTGATGCACTTTTAAACTGACTTATATAACACATTTTGTAAATATGTATACAAAGATATTGCATTGTGTTTCGATTTAAAATTTAAATTTAATTTACTTAACATATTTTAGATTATGTACACGTGAATGTAAAACATTTTGTCTCTCTTTAGAAAATTAATACATTTAAAAAGAAAATTAAATTAAATTAAATTATATACAAAAATTTAATTAAAAAAAAAAGTTTCAAATTTTTTGCAAAAACATTTCAATGTTATTTTCCTTAAACCAAGAAAAAATCTCTTCGCTAGTTCATACGCATCGTATATGTAAAGTCAGGTCTACAACGCTATATACATTTCATCTTTCCAAACCATGAATATATTTCATAAAACTTAAGTCACAGTTATATTTTGGAGATGTAGACCAATTATCGATATTGCAGTTCAATAAAAAGATTCGAAAGTTTACATACAAAAATTTTTAAACGAAAACAAGTAGGAAAATTATAATCGGGCAAGGCCGTCTATTGGATACCCTACACTCGTTTTGGTAATAGTATAGCAAAAGTTATACAAGTTAAGTGAAATGAAGTTTAAATACTGGTGTTATTGATTCGAGTACTTGACTACAACTGTGATTAGACTGCAGACTGCTTTGAGATACTTTTGATACAATTTGGTACACTGACCTGTTTCGACCCAAGTATGAGCCTTTAAAAAATGGTTTTAATCAGTCCAATTTTTTTAACCGCTTTCTTGCTAAAAATAGCTAAATAGTAGTATTTCGGTACTCCAAATTGGTGTGGAAACTTTAGACCGACTAGGGCAGTTTTTTGAATTTGGAATACTTTGTGGTGTAAATTGGTTTATAATAGAAAATTATAAAGAAAAAACCACCTTTTCGAATTTGGACCACCTATCACGAAACCCATGGAGAGGAAATCTAACCTTCCAATATGCCGGCTTCCATGACAATTAGGGCTTTGTTTTGCTTGCATGTCAGTCGTTCCGGGTAGAGAGAGATCTTCTTAGAGTGGCCGTCTTGCAAACTTCCCCTGTATATATAAATCTTTCATATTATTCCCCAATGCTGCTTACATCAAAAAAAAAAAAAAAAAAAAAACACCCGTCTTGCATAGTCTATTTCACACAAATCGATTTTGTATTGCAACCATGCATAAAGAATTTGTCGATTCATCTACACATCCATGTGAAGAAAAACGGACCGAAAGGAAGTCAAATATTACGTGCAAGTCTAATAGCAGTATCAAGTTCCTTTCATGTTTGGCCTATCCAAATTAAAAATCATCAAGTTAAAAATTGTTTAATATTGCATACTCTCTCTCTCTCTCTCTCTCTCTGTCTCTGTATCATTATAATTTCACAGATTATTCTAGAATGCTATTTAAAATGTTTTAGTCCGCAGAATGTGAGCAGGAGAGTGTAGAAAATTTATAAAATTGCATTCTCTTAAATAGTAATTTTCACTTACTGCCTCACATTTCAAAAAAAGAAAAATGTAGTAAACTTAAAATATTTAGGCCGACATTTTTTTTATTTTTATTATTATTCCCCGATTTGTGTCGAGTCAATAAGATGAGCATTAGAGCTACGTTAATACAAATTCTCGTATCAAATTATTAAATTAGTTAAACATATCCAAGGATTCGCGATTATCTAAATAATACTTACAGTTTATATAGTTTTGTGCTAAATTATAAGAGAATATTGTTTTAAATATAATAAATCGTCTTTGGTTTATCTCGTTGTGGGGAGTATTGCATAAATATGTAGTCATCATCGCTTAGTGGACTTTTTTGTCCTTCCAGCACAAGTAATCAATCGGTCCAACACGCTCACTTGTATTGGCTAAAACGGCCATTTTGAATTGCACCTTATGTTGTTTCTCGCACTCGCCACTAACAAATTCTGTTCTAAGTGATGTTGCACACAAAAATTTATTTATAATTATATAATATGTATATATATACTGTGGGCTATATTATCAGTTTCATTACTCTTTGCTTAAAACAAAAAAGTATATTTTTGATTAAAAAAATAAGAATTTATTGTAAACAAAAGTTTAATATAGAAACTTGCATTTGTTTCTATTTTTACAAAACTTAAAATGAGGGCGTTTCGAGAGCGGATTATATTATTTCAAAACGAAAAAAAACAAAAAGGGAGAAATAAAAATACAAAAATGTAAAGATTAATTCATTAACTCTCCGTCCTTCTTTGAATCGGCGCATGTAACAATTTTCTGTTGGCAATTTTGGCGCTTCCTCATTGATGTAACAAAAACAAATAAATCGCAATTTCGAGTTGCTTTATAAAAGAAATAAAAAAAATAGCATGAATTCTTTCATATTGATTTTATGTGCGTATATCTATAAGTCTAGTGAGAATTTTCGATACTGGGTTCAAAATTGAAAACGAAACCGCGATAAACATAACTTAAGCCAATATCCGAATTTGGGGGAAAATCAAAACACAAACGTACATATTTTTGCGAAGCCCAATAAGCGAAGTTCTGCAATAAACACGGAATTAGAAAGTTTCCATCCAAAATCATTTAAGACTTACCTTTTCCACTTCTGGCTCCAATCCCGACATACGATAATAGATGCATAGTTTATGTGCACGCTCTTGCTGACTTAGATATTCCGTTATGGCAGTTAACAAAGATTTATTCACTTGCATGCAATAGCTTATATCGAGATGCTGTAACTGAGGACAAGCTTTTAAAAATTTCATAACCGTATCGTTTTCCAGAGAGCTGGCATGCCGTAAGCACAAAATTTCTAATTGGTTCATGTGTGTATAACGATCAAAAAAGTTCGACTCATAATCACAATTACATAGGGCCAATAGTTTCAATTTACTGCAATTTAAATACTTCAGTTCAAAGTCCCAGTTCAAAGATAAAGGCATAAAATATAGATCCACTGCTAAGCCAATTATTGATGAGCTTTTCTCCTCTAAAATATGAATAAATTCTTTGGTCTCATAGATCTTATAGTCAAAAGAGTCCACATTTAAAATGGAACTAAAATCAACATCTTGATCGAGTAGAACCTTTAAATGCCTTAGTTGAGGCATCATAAGCACGTAATCCAAGGCCGTTTTTAGTGTATTTAAATTTAATTTTAATTCTTGCAATACCATGCATTTGGCTATGTCGGGTGTTAAGGTGAGTTTGCTTACCTCAAAAGTGCGTATATCTAAGACCCGTAAATATCTTAAATTTAATAATAATTCATTAAGGAATTCGGGCTTCATTTCAAAGACTTTGCTATATTCGGCGTACAAATGCAGTTCTTCGAGGTATTCAAATTTCGAGATAAAGCAACCCGTAATGGGCGTATTTAAGCTTAAATACTTTAAGTTGGGTAACAACTTTGTTAGCGATTCTATATCCTCATCTTTTGGATAGCATTCCATTATTTCATCCTGCAATTCACACCTTTCAACACCGGGTATCTCTTTAATACCCATTTCCTCCATCTCTCTGAGAAAAACACTAAGGCATTCATCGATAAGGCGTACTGTATGAAATTCTTTTCTCATCGCCTGCAGGAAATACTCCAAGTCTTCGCTATGTGGCAATATATTGGTCCAATGTTCTAATACCAAAATACGATTATCTGGATTGCGTCTCCACAAGCGCAACATAATATAACGAAAACGTTTACAGGTACGAGCCACTTGAATTTGAGCTGGGGAATCATTGATTCTTTCAAATATGCATTCTAAACAATCATCATTCAAGTTTTCTAATGACACCGCGCTATAGTTTTCTGCTCTTTCTATAAAAAATAGTTAGTGCAATCAATGGGTGAACATTTCTAAAATATTTTTTACTTACGATGATTTGTTAGATTCTCCTGCATTTTTTTTACTTTTTCGCAAAACAAAATGTTTCCCTTAGTCGGACTTATGCAAAACAGCTGTGATTTGTTTGGATAATAATACCAAAGAAACAGACACCACAAATTTTACAAAAATGTGTTACTTTAGTGTAATAGAATCCACAAATTACAATATAGATCAACTTTTCCTTACTCTTATCAAAGGGGGGAATGTTCTTTAGGATAGCAGCACTGGTGTATTTTGTTGTTGTAAAAGTAATGCCGTTGCATTTTGTTGTTATAAAAGTAGTACAGTGCGTTTTTATTGCTTTCAAAGTAGTACCGTGTATGTTTTACTGCTGTAAAAGCAGTACCTTGTATATCTTGTTGCTGTAAAAGTCGTACCGTCTGTGGTTGTTGCTGTAAAAGTAGTTTGTGTATATTTTGGTGCTATGAAAGCAGTACTGTGGTTACACAGTTGCTTTAAATGTAGTGCCGTGTACATTTTACTGCAGTAAAAGCAGTACTGTGTGTATTTTACTGTTGTAAAAGTAGTACCCGGTTTATTTTACTGCTGTAAAAGCTGTACCGTGTTTATTTTATTGCTGTAAAAGTAGATCCGGTATGGTTATTGCTGTGAAAGCAGTACCGTGTGTATTTTACTGCTGTATGCGTAGTATTGTATGCATTTTGTTGCTGTAAAAATTGCTGTGAAAATTATTTTTCGTTATTTCTATGCACTTTTCAAATGACTATTCCAAGAATATGTCAGCGTTTTTATTCCAAATAAGTATATATATAAAAGTAGGAAAACAAACATAGAAAGAACACGATTTGAATAGGGTGACTTAAATAATAAAATGCAGCTTGTTGAAATCTTGGTAAATATTTTTAAGTAAATTTCCTTAACGTTTTGAGTTTTTCATCTAATATTCTTTGAGTCAGTTTCATGCCACCATCTTATTATAAAATTATACGAGTTTATAGTTAGCAGCACTTCAGCAATAAATAGCTGGCAAACCACCAGTTTTCACCTTGGCGTTTTTCTTAATCCACTTACACGATGCATTTTCCAGTGAATTATTGCAAATACTTTTATTAATCGCTTGCCTTGCATTACGACGCTGCCACGCAAAACTTTAAAAATCTTTATTTTCTTTTATTACTTTTTGGGAAATTTTATTTTCAACTTTTGGAACTAGGTTGCGTGGCATATCCATTTTATCAATTAAGCGATTTCTGAATTAAAATCTAACAAGAATTAATTTGCCTAGGTATACATATATACGTAAGGGATCGATACAATGGGGCGTCGCTTTGGTTTTCGGCTTAAAATCTCTTAAGTGATAAACACAATCGCCAATCGCGCGAGCATATTGTTTTACAGGAAAATGTAAACAACAACATATCGTCTCAGAATCGAACGTAGAGAAATCAACGTAAACTTAAACAACAAATTTATAAAACAAAAATAACAATAAGGTTCAATATATATTGATCAAAATGTTTTTCATTAATTCCTACAACATATTACCATTTTTATGGCAACTTGGCGGATAATGTGTCGTAGGAAGTTCTGCTGATTTGGCAGCGATCCAATCATCAACCCTTTTCCGAGCTTCTGCAATTTTGTGGAGCCGCGTGCCAGCCAAGCCATGCTGTAGCGATTTGCTGAGTGTGACAGAACTCCGCAGTCGAGTTGCAACAATCCATCCATGACAACCCTTGTAACGTATGGCCGGGCCTTGTCATGCAAGAGGTTGAGTTTGCTTCTGATAACCGCTATTACTGGTCTTTTTTGCAACAATACATCGTTCAGTTTGTTCAACTGCTGTCGGTAGACATCTGCAGTTACGGTTACATTCGGTTTTAGTAGCTCGTAATACATTACACTTTACTGATCTCATCATGTACACAGGAAAACTTCATGGCGAAGAAAATTCCGCTTCGTTGTCGATGTGGATGGCTCTCCTGAAGTAACCTATGACTTTTGGCTCTTATAATTGTCGTGATCGATTTCCTTTTCATCGCTAGTCGCAATACGCCACAAAAAACTCCCCTGCCGTGCTTGGCAAGCAATGAAATCGCAATGTTGAAACAGTTCGAAGTAGCATCTTCAGTCAATTCGTAGCCATTTTCTCTCCTTTTGGATCGAAAGGGATGGATCCTATCGCATGTAAACGCCTAGAAAAAGTTGATTCATCAAGTGCTAAGCTGTTCGAAAGTTCTTTAAGAGTTTGAGCTGTGTTTTCGTCCAATAAGTCTTTCAATTCACTGTCTTCGAACTTGTTTGGTCCTTAAGCTCGTTCTTGGTCATTGATATCAAAATCATCACTTTAAAATCGTTGAAATCAAAACCGACAATTGCCATATGATGAAGCAGCATCGCTATAGGTTTCTGAAAGTGTTTGGTGGGCTTCGTCCGTAGATTTTTTCAAATCAAACAACAAAAGTAATGAGTGTCGAAAATGGAGTTTTAAGCGTCGCATGGAAAACTGTTATTTTATGTAGAGACAGATCAAAATCATCGAATTTAACCCTACTTTCTCATTTTCGCAAACAGATGTCGTTGACCAAACTGAATGCTACACCACCATTATACGTTAATTTTTATCACCAAATATTAAAAATTTGGACTTTTGTGCTCTACGAAGGATAAATTTTCATGAAAGTCCTTATTAGGATAGCATCCAAAAAATAAGCCGAGACCTAACTTTTTTAAGTTAAAGTACTGTAATGATATAATTTTCATCATGAAGATTATGATTCTGAATCGATCGGTATAATAAAAGATGTGTCTATTTTACATACGTCCGCACTAACTTAATGTGCTCATGTGGTGTAGGGTATAGATATCGATCAAGGTTACACGTTCAAATTTATTGCAAATATGATCCCGATCGCGGTCAACTACTACTTTTACGCATGATATTGTATATGTATATCTGCCTAAGTAAAATTAGAAGAAAATATTTTTTTCTTGATTAATAAGAAGCAAGTCTGAAGTCTAGATTAAGAGGGCAAAAGTATGTTCTTGGGCTTGCTGCGTTGTAGACAAAGTCATTTTTTTCCACATAAGCATTATCATCGACATTGGTAACCTGGTTCTAATTAATATAAGTCCACCAGTCATTCTTCACTCGTCAGTTATAAGTTCATTGTGTTTGCCAATTCGAAGTCCAATTTGAAAACACCTTAATGAAAACACCTTATGAAAAAAGTTAAGAAGGAGGAAGATTTTGAATTTTTTTATTTTTTATTAAAGAAAATATTAAATTATAAAATTTTAAATCTTCATACAATAATAGTTTTCTTTATTTCTCTCCAATCTGTATGAGACAAAGTTCAGCGGATCTACTGTTAGTTTTTTAAAGCTGGAAATTCATATCGATGTAAAATATTAAGTAAGCGGTCTAATAAGTAATAAGAAGTAAGTACGTCAAAAGTTCCGAAGCATTAACTGACTAACCTATAATGGTAGAATGTGGTAGATATGCAATAGATGTACTAAAGATGTCTCCTACAGAAGAAATGTGGTGAGCGAACCCAATTGTGGGAACTTTTGTTGCGGGAATTACGATATCCAAACTATTCCTTGCTCTGGTCGGCCACTCGCTATCGATGGTAACAAAATAAGATTTTAATCGACTCCGACTCGTATGCTGATCAGACTGCAGAGACCGGAAATAACTTCAATCAAGTTCTGCAAGACATTTGCTTATAGAACGGTTTGCGAACGGTATTTCCTAAGCCATCTCGTATAAAAAATAAAAGCAAACGCTTAGTGGTCGCGTATATGGTTGTGTCCTAACGCTGATTTGCATATATGGCTGGCTAACTATGAAGTGAAGGAGTTGGTGTTTTTTTTTTTATCAAATTGGGAGTCTTTAAACTCTTTTCTTTATTACTTGCTTATTTTGTAATAATTACACTTAATATCACGTAAAATTACGGGTATATCACAGATGTGCTAAACTAAGAGCAAAACTTTTATGTGTTAAGTATCACAGACTTCACCCACTCAATGTATTTACTAACTCGTGTGTAGATACCAGGTAGACCAGGTCTAGCGCAACCGAGTCCCGTGGATACTATGCCAATGAGATAGTTTTCTTTGGACATTAAAGGACCGCCAGAATCAGCCTATGAAAAATAAAAACGCAACAATAATAATAAGAAAGTGACACGAAAATTTTATAAAATCGAAAGTTACCCAACAGGAATCGACACCGCCATTTTCGAATCCGGCACATAGCTGGGTATCCAAAATTTCACTATTCGGTCGTCCATTCAATTGATAAGATTGCGTACACAGATTGTTATTCCATATGCGAACAGAAGCTTTAAGCAAAACATCTGCACGTTCGCCTTCGTATTGATTTTCATTAGTCCAACCCCAGCCGGAGACAGTAGCTAATTCATTTTCATGACTGTCAAAACCCACGTCCGCTATTAAACAGCTCGGTTGTATATGATGAGAGAACGTCAAAGGTTGCATTAATTCCAAGAGAGCTAATGAAATTCGTTTGTAAATTAATTTAGGAGAACACTGCGGAGCAAAAACATATCATATGTTTTTCGACTTACCAATATCGTTTTCGGGAAGGGCGCATTGATATTTTGGATGCGGTATTAAATTTTTAAAATTGACTTGCAACGGTTGGGTTACATCACCGTCTCGTTTATTGCGTACATCATTTAAATACTGTGAGATACTGTGCAAGCCCATGACGCCTTGTATCTGGGAGGCTTTCATAAATCTATTCAAGCCATTGCAAATACAATGGCCTGCTGTAAGCACCCACTTTTCATGTATGATTGTAGCACCACAAAAGTGTCCGCCACGGCGGGTAAGACTCACGATATGGGGCATTTCATTGCGCGTAGCTTCCAAGCCGCCAACAATTCTTGGTCTGCGTTCTCTACACGATATGGCAGAAACTGAAAATTTTAGAGATTTTGCTGTCAACTTTTATGCTATGAAAAGAATTTTCAAGATTTGAGTTAAATAATGCGGCATGCGGCACAAACGCAAAGAATGTCGTAAGCGAAGGCTTGGTTTCGAATTGATCTTACGTCGTTTTGTCATTCCTATCTATGATTAACCAGTCACTATAATTATATCCATTAATTTAAAAATTTAATTGACTTCGACAGCTAATTTTCCATTACTAAGTATTTTGCAATTTTGGCTCTTGTGTATAGAAATCGTAGCTTTGGTAACATATAAAGTGTACAAACATTGTCCACAATATTGTGCAAATCAAGGAAGCCTTGTTCGGATCGAACTTGTTCGATTACAAATGAAATGTCCAGAAAATGGAATATGTGTAAAGTAAATAAGCGCATATTATGGAAAACCTTCCAATCAAAACAGATATGAGGTTCTTAGTGTTATTATACTATCCACTAAGAGATAGGGGTACAATAATATAAACCTAACGATTATTACATCTACAAAGATGATGACATGATTAAGCTATGTATGGTCCTCGCGAATTTAAAGATTGGCATGAAAAACCGTAGCCTGGATCATAATAAACCCAAGTTCTTACAAAGTGTTAGACAGATGATGTAGATTACTTTAAAGTGACGTGTTGGAAAACGTCGTAGATTCGATTTAAGGGGAATATACTTTTTTCTACCGTCTTGCTTACGAAAGAAGTTGCGTTTACACCACTATCATTTGTTGTGATTTTGTTTTGATTATATTGGACCACGACCCCACCATTAAATAACCTATGCCACCTCGCTTAATACTGATCCGAACCAGTTCCAATAGTGTCTTTCCGTAGGCTAAAACACCTCAGTAAATCTCAAAAAATTGCTGCTTATTGGTTAAATATAATAATAAAAGATGGACAGACGTACAGACAAGCTTAGATCGGTGTAATTAAAGGTGGGTCTACCTCAAGTCTAGCTCTAGATGTTGCATACATTAGCACAAACTTAATGTAGCCTTGTACTACGCCCGGTGCAGAATATAAAACTCATTATCATTGATTCAAATTCCGAGAGTGGGCTTAAGTTGAGATAAACATGTGCTTTAGCTAAGTTTTTGTGATATTATTATTGTTTTTTGTTCATTTTAATGTTTTCCCACATTTTTAGTATTTTTTAGCGGACAACGTAGACTTGGTTCGTAAATCTATTCTAGGAATTGAAAAAAAAGCATTAAAAAATAATCACTCAGACTATGATCAATAGTATCTCAAATCGCGTATAATGTAAATCTTCCTAATAAAATTTTCAATTGCAATCAATTAAGTTTACTTACAACCAATTTGGCCCCAAACAGGATTTGTAAACGCTAAGAACATCAACAAAATCCACATTTTTAACGTTAATATGGTAAATGAAAAGCTTTTGTTTAGTTTTTGCAGTTCACTGACTATTTGAAGATGATTTAGAACTAATTTAACATTAACTGAATGAACCTTAATTTATATAAAACAAAAATCGTTTCGATATAGCCTTTTTACATATATATTCATTCTATCTCGCATTCGCATTTTAAATGCGAACTAACACCGTGACCACAATTCTCTCAATAAACTGCTAAGAATATTAAAAACTGAATTTTATGTCTCTTCTTAACTATTTAATCGAAATATATATATATATATATACGTATATATAATAGAATTTACTCCCATTAGAAAACGGAACTTTGGCGTCATTGCGAGAGACAGAATTGAAGAGAGTGACACCACTCGCAGAAACTTGAAGAACGAAACAATGATGAGAGACGGAAGTAATAAAAAAGCAAGCAACCTGTTGCTTGTGAATTTATTGTAATGGCAAATACGTGTGTATATGCATACAAACACATAAACGTCCACCCAACAATTGGGTGCACACGGTGCACTACAACTAAATTCAATGTCAGCATAAGCTTACAAAGAAAAGCTTTGTCTACCAAGTTCTTATGACGTCCGATTGTACATTAATTTCAACTTATTGAGTAAGTCACTGGGTGTTTAGGTCACTGAAGCCGGCGCAAGAGCGCGTGAGTGCATGAGTATTGGTTTTTACATACAGTCATGAACATAGTTTTGAGAAAGATCAGGCCTTCAAATGCTTATAGCACTATACGGTTACGAAGATTAAACATAAAAGTGGAAGTGTTTGTAAAACGATGACACTGTGGGCGCTATTATAGGCAAGTAGAGTCCGTGAAGGTTATTTGCTACTGTTGCCTGCCTATCTTGCCGCGCGCTATGCCGGCATAGAACAATAAACTGTGAATTAGTTCCACAAGTACACACACGTATGATTTTAAAAATTCTCTTCTTCTTTTTTTCTCTCTTTTAAATAACATTTTTTCTTATTTCGAAGATTTTGATTCACACTGCGTCCAATAATGATTTGACTAAATTTCGAAGAGTAAATATCTCGTAAGCGTTATGAGGTTATGAGGTCCGCGCAAAATGTCAGCAGCAGTCGACATCGGTGCGCTGATCAAAAGTCTTTCAATATTCACCTTTGAACTTTTGGACCTAAGAGTGAACGATAGATAACTTTGCTGTAGAGATTCGATTGCGAATATTTACAAGCATCTTACTTAAGAGAACGACACCGAAAGGAGACCGTAACTTTATTTCTTTCCTAATAATGCCTTCAATACAATTTCTGAATTGCTTTAGTGATATGAGTCCATTCGTTTGTTCATTGGGTTGAATGCATGGCAATAATTGATAAGAAAGCATTTTGATGAAATAATTTTACTCAATAATTTAAGATTTATGGGATTTAGATATTAATTAGAAATTTTTGCAAGAATGCAAAGGTTCAAAATGTAACCTTTGTAAGAAGAAAAAGAAAACAGAAAATAAAACTTGCTTTGAGTTGCTTTGGTTGCTAAGACGCAGCATAGAGCTGATAGAGTCCTTCCTCTGTTTCTTCTAATGCTGCTCTCGCATTTATTCCATCCATGAATGCGTTGATGTGCTTTTTTGATTTTGATAATTAAACACTTTTGAGTGCCAGAAAATGTAAACATGATAATAGTATTCCGCGTTTGTGTGTGTGTACGTAGTTGAACTCTTGTTTATTTTTAGTGATTGACATTGAAACAATTGCTTGTGAGCAGACAACTTAAAGCACAGTTATTGAAATACCTGAGCACTGTTAAACGAACGAAGAGGCGACGACTTTTGGATACCTCTCGTAACAGAAATTCGAAAGGAAATAAATAACTTTGACTTAATTTCAAAGTAATAATTGCCATAAAGGTAAGTCGTACGATGTTGATGGAAATGATTTTTTGCGAGCGCTTCGAGTTTCTCCCCTACGTTTTGGTTTCAGAGAGTAAGAGATAAATTAATTGATAGACAAAGCTTCGCTTATTGCTTCCTTTTTGTACTTTTAGTTGCTTAACTAAGTTCACTATTAAAAATGTTAGCAAAAACAATGTCAGCCTACGTAGGCCAATGTACGCTATTTTCAGTCGTTGCTTCAATTAGCGTTCTTTTCCGCTTATTTATTACTAATTTTGTATAGGTAAATGAAACAAAGGTGTATGAAAAAATTGTCTACGCAGCGATCACCAAATGTTTGGCAACAAAAAGTCTTCGTTAGATTTACGTACGAGTCATTGTATGGAAAGGTATGGCTTTGCAGTGTAAATAAATTCAATGAAATAAATATATGCTCTCCGAGGACACGACGGAGAAAGGTAAAATTAACAAAAAAAAAAAAAATAAATAAATAAAATAAAATAAAATAAATAAATAAATGAATAATAAAACGAAAGATTAGTAAATAAGTGATGTGGAAACTGATAGAGATAAGACTCATGGACTGAGTGTCTAGTTTAATAGTTCAACGCTTCCCATATAATGAATAATCTAATCTAATAACTATTTTTATAATTTCAAGTCGTAACGGTCTTGACTACCAATAAGCTAGACAGACGAACTTCTTTAGGAAAGTATAGTAGCACATTATCTTGAGTTTTGCAGTGCTCTCTTAAAGATGTGTTCTTACTCTACGATTGGTGTAGTATATCCCTTGAGTCAAGTGAAAAAAATTAAATGCATGAAGCGCGTACTTAAGGAAGAAAGTGTTTGGCTTCTCTTGCGGATACATCGAGTGTAGAAGTAAAATAGATTACAAATTGAGAAATGCTTGCTATTAACTTGCGAAGCAACTCTGCACCTTTTCTTAAGTGGAGAGCAACACTCCAAACCAAATAAATAATGATTTTATGACCACTGTTTTCACCTCAAAAAAAAAGCTTCTTCTCTTTTTGTAGAGTTTTTGTCATCTCTATTTCTAGTCAATTGTATTGGGTGATCAAACACATATGGATAATCAGATTAGAGAGTAGAGAGAGTAGTTGAAAAGAATTTGCGAACGAACTATTGTGATTTGCAAAGATTATTATGGATCTGTATGAAAATAGAAAGCTTTTTGATCGTGATCCTCCTTTTTAACGGCAGGGAAAACATTTTACATCGCACGAGAAGGCAGAAAACTACTGCAAACCACTTAAAAGTATACCTGCTGAGTACGAAATATAACGATACCGTGGCTGTCACGACATGATCAATATCCAACCTTTATTTTGGGCTTGAGGTCTATAGACTAAACCATATTGACTAAACATTTTGGGAAGCTTGGACTTGATTTGTTCTCTGAATTTATACGGTTTCTCTAACAAGGCATTATATTAATAGATTCCATTCAATATCGCTCATTTAGCATTCCACTCAATTGAGCATTGTTTGGCACAAGCATCCGACATTTGGAATATATTTCTACTAATTTCTAATTAGTATCGATTGATTCCTTCACATTGTGTATTTTATATTTTTGCTATAGAGCATGAAGCCTCAAGCATAAAAGTTTAAGACTTCCTTGCTAAACTAAGCCTACGTATGTTTTAGCTGACATATGAACGACCTTCACATTGAAGCCCATAGAAATTTGTATTTAGCGTATGATATTTATTTATTTATTCCCTTATACATATACGACTTCGGCTCATTTGTTGTGTTAACTTGTGCTTAAATATTTGACTTTATTCGTTTAACATAGTAATTAAGTCAATGCACCTTAAGTGCCATATATACATACATATTTATATTGTTCACTTATATATTTGGCAGGTTATCAACATTTAATGTGTACAAGCATTTGACATTTGAGTAGTTTCTGTTTCTATATCTCTTTACATGGACGGCATTGCGTTTTTTCATTATGGTTACGGTTGTCTCTAATTAATAACAAATTAATTGATATCTTGAGTGGTGCATACGTTTGAAAATTTCTCATTAACTTTAAAGACAAAGCAATTAAGCAATTCCGATATCGATAAGTTCAAAGAACTTGTTTTAATAAATACGAAATTTAATGTGAATGAACGACCCGAACGCTTTATCTGTTGCGCTTCGAAGAAAATTATGTCAAATTTTCATTTTTGCGTATAACAATTTTCTTACCTCATATGCTACGGCTGCCGCTGCTGTCGTTATTGCCATTACTATTGCTACACTGCTACGCTTCCCCAAAGTATATATATATATATATTCCTTACTTTATTTGCTACGGCTGCCGCTGCTACCGCTATTGCTATTTCTAATATTGTTGCTGCTGCTACTGCCATTACTATTGCTACACTGCTACACTTCCCCAAAGTATATATATATATATATATTCCTTACTTCATTTGCTACGGCTGCCGCTGCTGTCGTTACTGCTATTTCTAATATTATTGCTGCTGCTGCTACCTCTACTATTGCTACACTGCTACGCTTCCCCAAAGTATATATGTATACATTCCTTAGTTCATTTGCTACGGCTGCCGCTGCTGTCGTTACTGCTATTTCTAATATTATTGCTGCTACCACTATTGTTGCTACACTTCCTTAAAGTATATATATTTTTGAATAGCGGTCTGTGCTTGGTCGCCTGTGTGGCTCATTACAGCTTATAGATCGATTGAAAAATGGGTCTGTTATCTGCATATGTACACTTTTTTAGAGTCTTGAGAAATAAAGTCAGAAATTGTGGTGCGCGTTTATTGAAAGCTGAATAAAGCTGTTATATAAATCACGATCTCGATAGATTACAGGCTTGGACGAACGGAGTTGATAGAAAAGCGCTAAAAGAGCTGATTATGTAAGATTCGTTTAAAGCGAATATAATTTTCTGTTTCTCTGTTTGCTATGATCATGATCTCCAAAATTCAGAGACAAACTGTTTATTATGAAATGCTTGTTAGCCTTAAATGCCAGATATTACAACTTTTAAAAATTTCTGCTTCCTTCTGTTAGAGGCTACGCAAAGCGTTCACATGAACATAAAAAATTTCAGGTCCAAATTTAATTAATTTCGTTTCCTCCCCTTTTCTTCACATTTGTACAATCGGTTCGCCATATGTTGGATATGGATATTCAAATATTTTGCATTAATACGCGATAAGTTATGCTTCTGGGCAAAAGTCAAGGACGAATATATGCCGTTTGGTGAAATAGTCATGACAGTTTTAAGTCGATTTGCTCAAACATAGGACTAAAGGTATTTAGCTTTTTAACCCTCGCGACGTGATTTGAAATATCAAATCCTGGATTTTGACCATCGACAACGAGTGAAAGAATTTAGACCATTTAAACCACCGGAGCTTTTGAATCGGTCTATGCTCTTAATTGTGTTTTGTTATTTTCAGAATCGCAAATGAGAAGGCTGACATACGTATAGACACTCCCTATTGGTATTATTGTATGAAGTTATTTCTAAAAGCATGCGAATACCTATCACCTGGCAGAGAGGTGTATTTCAAAATTGAAAATCATTCTACACCAAATCTGAGTTTACTACTTCTGTTCGTCGTCAATAGACGACAACTGATACTAAAATGGGCGCTCTATGTCAAAAGTCATGATATCGTAATATATTCAATATGTCGACATTCGCTGTATTCACCAAATTACCACTGGTTTCAATCGGTGATTTCAGTGGCTTGTCCAAGGAGGAGTTTGATTGTTATGTCCAAGAAAATGGCTCCTTTTATGGTTGGCTTCAAAAGACCAAACCGCCTTTGGGCATGGAATTCATATTCTTCATATTTCCATTTTCCCCTACTTTCCCCTACTAGAAATACGCATCAGAGACAAAATACGGTTATGAGCGAACGTAACTGTCTCTAGAATGACGTTGTTTGACGTTTAACTCATAGCAGATATGAATTCAAAATTTGGAGCAAAGATTTCTTGAGACAATTTTAAAATTCACTGCAAGCGTAGGTGAGTTTTGTCTGCACACACAACTGCGATAGGGAACAGAGCTAAGCTTATCAGCTTACGATCTAGAGGAGATATCGAACTACAACTTGGTGTAAATATCTACTACGATCACTTCAAATTTTTGTCAACTAACGGATATGTCTTCAGTTAACAGAATGCTTTAAAGCTTAAGGAAAGTTAAAGGAAATATTAAATCCAGAAAGTGAAGACGGCCGTATATGACGAGAAAGCCACAAATGAAGATGAATGCCATATGGGATTTGTAGAACTTCGTTGCGGAGATGTTCTTGTTTAAGGCAAATCTCGTCGTAGTCGACCACTGAATGCTGATACGGACCAAATTCAATTTTGAGCTGACCCTTATGTGGTTACGGGCTATGATGATTTCAGGAACTTATACAGTTTTCCGATAAATGTTATAAAATTGCCTCAAAGCGGAAAGTGTTGTGTTAGAGGAATAGTTAATATTAGAGGAATGTCCATGTCGAATGTCATACGCCACAAGAGTAAGATTCTGATATGGTTTAGTGATCCTCGACCGTCTGTCTGTCAATTTTTGTGAACGTCGATGATTACAGTGAGATATTAAGACGGTTTATATACGCCCGTCAGTTGACTCAACAATTTTGAAGTCTTCGAAGGTCAGAGAAAAATTCTGGGATGATATATTGATGTCTGTCCACACAAATAACAACTTTTAGAACTTATTTTACGCAGATTCAGTAGTGCCGATCGGTGGGTCCGTCAATTTTTGAAAATCAAAGCAATTAGAATGAATTTCTAAAGCGAATTTGTTATGTCCATCCGTCTGTTCAGCAATTTTGCGAATTCTCAATATTGTGGTAGAATTCTGTAGTTACGTAGTCGCGTCGGTCTGTTGGTCTTTCAATTTTTGAGCATATTAGGGTCAAATTCTACAAGCGATTTCGTTACGTCGTTCTGGTGAAATTTGTGAAAGTCAAATAAATTGGAACGAAATTGTAAAGCGGATTTGTTATGTCCATCCGTCTCTTCAGCAATCTTGTCAATTCTCGAAGATTGTTGGAGGATTTTTCGGTTACGCAGTCATGTCGGTCTGTCGATCTATCAATTTTTGAATATTTTACATATTAGGGTCAAATCCTACAGGCGATTTCGTTACGTCGGTCCGTCTTACGAAGGTTCTGGTGAAATTTCAGGTTATTTATTCATGTCCGTCCATCTGTGCGGAGTAGAAGTCCACGTAAAATCAGTTCCATCCATATGACTAAACAAGAGTTTTTTGCAATTCTGAAAATTTGAAATTTTGCGTAGTTAAGTGTGAAACTAATTCGGAGAAGCCTAGGATTGTTACAACCAACCGCTTCCATTAATTAAAAATTTCCAGTAATTGCGAAAAATAAACCAAGAACTGTAAAATAATGCATTTACCCGATGTAGGCTGAAATTTTTACAACACCTGTCTAAATATTCAGATGATGGAAAGAAGAGAACAAAAAGTGTTTGAATCGAAAACGCGCGCCCAGAGGCGTTCACAGCTTTCTCCGTTGTTTTCATTTCCCTTTTCGTATGCAATTAATTGTCAAGCCTGCATAGCTATTTTCCCTACTCGCCATATCAAAAATGCATTGAAGTCAAAGTCAATAAAATTGCGTTTTCAACAATGCACGAGTTATTGTATAATATCGTGAAAACATGCGTTTATTAAAATTTCATTGATAAAGGGAATGCCAATGTTAATGTCAAAATGATAAACTTGAGAAACTGTTAATAATTAAAATGCATTAAAAAACGACAAAAATGAATTACTGTTAATGAATATATTTTAATTATAATTAACGCGTCAAACGTTGCCAGAAATTTATGAAAATGATTGCAATTCAAGTTTACGACTAAGTGAAGGTTTACCTTATTCATAATAAGCATATGCGGTAGGTGTAACTTAAACATTTTTTTAAGACAAAGATTTGTAATTTGAATAAAACAAAAAAAAGAAAAGGAATTAATTATCAAAATGAAATAACTTACCTGGGATTTTTGCATTTGAAAAGAATTTGCTTTATAAAGTAATTAACAAAAATTATTATCACATTTCCTTCAGATGGATGGAGTAACTTATTTGTTTTTGATTGATGCTCGAAAGCCAACTGATATGAAAATAAGGGCTTTCTGAGCAACAATCAAAATTATATAAGTACCCTTTACGAAAACACATATATAGAGAACTTAAGTTTAATTGCTTTTGAAATTAATTTACTTGGAATTTTTTTCATCTTCTTCTTCATCTTTTTTTTTATTTTTTAAATAAAATTTCGCTATTGTTTTGTACTGATGTTGATTTGCTGACTTTTTCAAGATTGTCCTTAACGCGTCTGCATCGCATGAGATGTTGCAGCTAACTGATTGTATATCCGGTACTAAACTTGACTTCCGTTTTTCTTGTGATCATTTCGACATCGCAACAATATCTTCACGGCTTATAAGTGCTTGTATGATATATATATATATATATACATATACAAAAAAAGAAAAAGAAGAAGATAAATCCGAAAGTTACGAGCGAATACCGTTACATTAGTTGCCTCGTAATATATGTAAAAAGCAAGCACATGCGCAATACATCGTGCCCATCCGTGATGCTTAACCACGCTTAAGATGAGTTGTTCGTTACGTGTACGGAAGGCTTTACCAATAATTATTATATAATATTTTGTTTACCGGTATTTGATAGTTTGGAATACTGTTTGTTGTTATTTAAAATTGTTACACAAAATTTGCATTTCGTTGTTGTCATCGTTTATTTTTTGTTTTTTTTTTTCATATTCTTTTGCTCTCAACCAATAAAATGCTTCTTCCAATTTTTGTTTTTGTATAAATTAGTTTTTAATTAGTAAAACGGCCAACACTTTAACGGTTAGAGTTTGAAAATTGCCTTCGCATAGAACACGATTATATTTTATGTACTATATATATATATATATATATATATAAAGACCTATATGTATATATATACTAAATATATATATATATGTACATAAAACACTTTTAGCGAAATACCAAGTCCTACACATTTCGGAAGATATATAAAGTGAATTATTCACTTTATTGGCTTTGTGTAAATCGGAGATAAGTAGAGAATATTCCTAATAAGTCTGTCTATTAACACTACAGTAGTGCTTTGAACGCTTTCCAAATGTCTTCCAAGAGAACCAAAATAATAAGTGGAGGGGCCACAAGTTTTGCTAGAAAACATTCATTTTCACAAAGTGAAAATTTTTATTACTTTAGCTATTCCCTTGAGGTTTCCCGGCAGACTTGCTTCAAGGGTAATTCAAATTGAAGCCGCAAAGTGATTTATGAGAAAGTAAACAAAACATACGGAGGCCAAGACTATATCGGGTTCTTTCCTCTTTGTTTCCGGCTGTTTACATAAACTTATAGGCTTGTCAAGGGAACCTTCAAAATTGAGGTATGCCGTCTTGAAAGAAGTATTTAACTTTAATGCGAACAGACTTTTATTTTCAACAATGGGCAAATAAAAGTCTTGGACCTTCACGCGCCTCTCTTCCATATGAGATGCGGCTCTGAAGGGAACAAAGCGCATTTTCGTCAAAGAGCTTTGTCTGAAAAAAAAACGGTTAAAACAAGGGGAATCTTTCAAATCCACCTATTTATTTATATCAGTGAAAAAATTTTGCAAAACACTTTGTTTTTTCCGATCGAGTCGATCGATAACTCCATGAGAGTTTCATTACAGTGATCTGTAAGTTGATTTATGGGCGAGTTGTGCCCATTTTGGACTTGATAGACGACAGTTAATTAAGTGTATATAAGCCTGCTGTTAATTTTCAACACATAAACACAAACACACAGACGCATACTACCACATGTATACATGCGTGCAAGCGGGCTGTAATTGTCTGCTACGGATTTAATATACAGGTATTTTGTAAGGGCGGGCAAAGCCCGACTTCTCCTGCACCTAAACTGCGCCCTTTAATAGAGATTATGCAAGCCGGCTTTTTGTTTTCCATCCAAAATTTGGTTTGGTTTGGTTGTGAACATTCCAAACTAAAATAAAAGGACAGGCGCATGGAGTTAACGGACTTCGACGACATCCGACGCATGGTCTGATGAGTTATTACAAATCGAGTAATGGGTAAATCCATTACATCTGCATGCTTCAGTAATATACCTATAAAGAGGAACCTCTGAGACACACTGTTTGACTAAGCTTTGCAATTGCGTTCTTCTTCCCGGAAATCTCGAAAATGAAAGACACATTCGTGCCACATTTACACGTTCACGGACGCATCCATGGAGTATATGAAAACTCTTTAGAGTATCGCTTGCGATAAGTAACAATAATTCGTTTTAAACCAAATCAAAGCCGCTCTTTCCTCTCGATTTTTCCCTTATCTGTTTTTTTTCTTGTGAAACGAAATATGAAAAAATTGGCTACGCCTTCTGGAGTATTTAATAACGTTAAAAAAGGTCCTCCTTCTTTCTTCTTATGTACTGTTATGTGTAAATAAAAAAAGTTTTTTTTTATTTTTTGTTTGCAACCTAATAGATGCATTTCTCTAGAATCTACCCTAGATTCTAAAAATAGAATAAACGAAATATTTTTAACTGAAATTTTAATTCTATCACAGAAGTTTTATATAATAATGGACGACTTAGCACGACTATTATTTATATAGATAGGTCAGTTTTTTTTCGTTTTTTTCTTTTTTTTTCAGTATATAAATTATGTATATTAATTATTAAAAGCAATTTTAATTATACATCTTGCATGTGTAGATGATGGACATAATTTTATAAAATTATTCATATATCCTTTTTTCCTAATATTGAGCATGCATTTTGTTGTTGTTGTTGTTGTTGTTGTTGTTGTTGTCGTTGTAATGCGTATAAATGATCTGAAAAGTGTACGGTTCACGGAATGAACAAAAACAAAATTATCCTAATTCTCTATACAACAAGCTTGAAAATCTATTCCTGATCCATGTGCATTAACTAAAGATTTCAATATAGATAAGCAAGTCGTTAATAACTGACAGTTTGTAGTGAACTAGCGAGCGATACTAAATTGGGTGCGATTAGGTTCCAATATCTGGTAACTGATAGCTGGTCACGAAGGCTATGCCTTCGGTGATTTAGAGAAATATCTCGTATAATAATACGATGATTACTTAAAGCCGTTGTAAATTCAAATTTCCTTAACTTAATTTCATTATAGACTTAATTGATGACGCGTTACTTGACCGGCACAAACGGCATCGTATTTTCTGATGATCCTAATAAGTATCGTGTGTACATTTGACGTCAACGTTTACTGTAGGTTATAAGCTAGGAAAGGGTTATTGTTTCCAGTCTCACTCTGATCAAGAGCATAAATTTTTAATGGAACCTATGATGCTTATATCCGGGGGTTATATGAGGAGGAATGAAGGAATTTATGGGATATCGTTTTTCGGTGATATTGAGTTTAAAAAAAACAAGTAAGAATTTTATTGGTCGAGTAAAGACGACCATTACAGACCTTAAACCATTTCGTCCAGTACAATTATTAGGTCGATTTGTTGGTAATACATCAAAAATTGCACATTATTTTCATCCATAGGCATACTTTTCATGAAAGTCCGTATATCGGAGGATGCCCATAAAATCCAATGCCCGTGATCCAAATTGAGCAAACTTCCGTGACTTTCCTAGAATTTTACTATTTTCATTGAAAACTAGAAATCATACTTTCTCTCCCTGTAAGGGATTGCTTTGTTATGATAGCCTTTATATTTGTTAGGCCCTTAAAAATTGACCTATGCAATCCAAATTCCCTATTGTTAATCTTTTTGGTTATTTCGCTATTGTGGATCAATTTTCATCATAATATATTAAAAATTGAATCTTTTTCTGAAGGGCTTACTAAGCATGAGAAATCTTATATGGAGTGGCGTGCAAGAAGTAGACCCATGTCTACTTCATTTTTATGCCAAATTACTCTCATGAAGCATTAATAATTAGCCCTTTTTGGCATATAGAGGTCTACATTTGCCGAGAATCCTTGTATGCGGTGGTATTCAAAAAATAGATCCACGTGGTACAGATTCAATAAGATTGATGAAATATTTAAAATTGCATCTTGCGACCTGTAGGATGGGCACAAATATACATGGACAAACATCAGACGGACACACGGACAGACAAGCTTAAGGCGTGCCTATCTTAAACCCTTCTGGGGCCACTGCAAATGTTGTAGGTTATAATTAAGCTTGTGATTTCGTTTAGATTATCCATTATTGAAACTTTGGGGTGTTGTAGATGTGTGCTCTCGTTTTTATATCCGACATTAGTCATCATAGACACCATGAAGTGTGTATGGTTTTGATAAGTATAAGATTCTGTCTGGATTTGGCTCTGTTCCTATTTTCGTTTCCTCATTTGTCCGTCTATACATCTAAGGATCTGTTTGCTTGCAGGTTTATCTGCCCGCTTTCTTGCCCATCCGCTTGCCTGTGAAGGCATAACTTCTGCTCTTACGGTACGTACGCTAAAGATAATGTTTTCCGATGGAAAGATTACAATTTCTCTTGCATATCTTACAAAAAATAAATAAAATAAGTAAACAGTTATGGGTACACATAAGTTATAACGTTACAACATGAGATGCCAGAGATTTTCAAATTTTTGCGGCTGGTGGATAAGAGTTTGATTTTTATTGTAGAAAGCAAGGCAAGAATGCGATACTAGCCTACAGTAGCAGTTAGCTAATCAAGAGTATTTTCTCATTGAATGTTTAATGGATCTAAGAAATATTTTTACCAAATTTTACATTAATATTTGCCAAGGAGCGTCAGTTTCTCTTATGGTCATTATGGGTATATTTTCAACAAATTTTTTAACCATTTTCAAGCTCCAATGTTCGGCTGTCAGCTAACAATGTATTACTTATGTCAAGTTCGATGTTTGTTCTTCAATTTCTGGCACAATGGACAACGAACAGATAGCAGATAGACCAATAGATAAACATGGCCAATCGACTTAAATTCTTACGATGATCAAGTATGTGTATCCTTTCCAGTGTTTGATTTTGAAAGTTGTAATTGTTGACATGGCAACTTAACTAACTTTGTCTACGGTTAGATGAATGAGTGTAATGTGAAGAAAAGACCTTGCTTTGGGGTGTTCCTATATTTCGGTTACATCGATTGATTGTTGTTTAACCATTTCATTATATTCAACAATAGAGCGCTCTATTCGAGTCCCTCGTCTTCGTGTCGCAGCGATTTAGTCCTGCATTCGATATGAATAGTGTGAGTGGATTTCTCAAAATACATGCACTTTTCATTCGCAGTTAGAACACGATGCAAAAAACCTTTTCTTTTCTCATTCGAGCAAGGAAAGAATACCATCAGTGAATACTCTTTAATTGGCACAAATCTCGACATTTTCTTTGTTAGAAACATAATTTTTGCGTTGGAGTGTGCATTGTTATTACAACTGATAATTGTTGCCAGACTTTCAAGTCATAAAAAAACACAATAACATTTATGTTACATGCAAGCAGTACTAGGGCCATCTGAAGGCAAATTCCGGTTTTCTATTTACATATCTGGCAGAAATGATTGATGCCATGAATCGTTTAAGAAAATATGATCTTCAGGACGCTTCTCGCTTTCTTCGGTTTTAAATATTGCTAAACAACGTTCGATTGGCATAAACATTTCGTATAATAATCTCACAATTGATTAATAAACTTGTTCAAAACATCTACCCAAGCTTGGTAAGCGAAATAAGTTCGACTTTCGCTACTCATTTATGCATTTTCGGTAAGGACATATGTGTAGGCGCAAATTTCCAATTTAATAAGGCATACTTTTGGGCGTTGAAATGCGTTAAATGAACACTTCATGTGCTATGGATATATGTGTAGGCGCGAAATTTCAATTGAATAACGCATACCCTTAGGCATTAAAATGCGTTAAAAGAACTCTTGACATAGCTGCCGTAGTATTTGCAAAACCTCCCCAAATATATCTACGTACACCGATCTTTTTCTTTTGAGTGTAATGCAAATAAGAACTTATTGATAAATTGATTGACATTTGTTGACATATTTCAGAGAGAAAAAAATGAAACAAGAAAAACAAAAAGAAAGAACACATAATTACACTTTAATACTCAAGCTCAACCCTTTCAAGTTTTGTTTTAACTACAATCTTTTACATCTTAACGACGAGGAACCATGTAACATGTCAATCTTAAACGATGGACCCAATTTAAGAACATGTTCAAATTTCTTAAATGAAACGTAAAAAAGAAAAGAAAAAAAAAAAAAAAAAAAAAAAAAAAAAAAAAAAAAAAAAAAAACAATCGAAAAAGACAAGAAAGCCAAACAACAACTTTATACTTATAAATAAATAATTAGCTATTATTAGCTGCTATTAGCTGCTCCTTTATGGATTTGCGTATGTAACGTACGATTTCTTGTATTCACCTTCAGCGACAATTGAAAGAAGAAATCATATTTTAATTATTTTAAAATCTTATATGTGAAGCGATATGTGTGAATGTATGTGCAAACAACTAATTTGTGTTTGCAGCGTCGTGATGGATTATTTTCACGAAATGCTAGAATTTTCTATTACTTGGAATCATGGTTTTAAAGGTAACTTGACATTTTGAAAGTAACTTTGTTGCTTTGCTTATGCTTTCATTATGATACCGTGCAATGCACAATTCTCCAGTGTCGAGCAACCTACAACAAATACCAAAATATATTGAAGGTGACGTTTGCAATCTTGTAAGTTCTCTAACATTTCTTAGGCAATAGCTGAGCATTTTGCCTTTGCCAATCTTTGGATATGTCATACTCTATCCTTTTCTTAGGTATATTGCTATTCTTCTCCTGACACTGTTGGAGTTAACTGTCAAGCTAATGATGCTCTTGCAAAATTTACAAATTGTTTTCTTTTTGCCAAATTTTTACATACACTACAGCAAGATAACGTTCATTAGGTTTGTCACACTGCTTGCTCAAACACTCGGACTAGATTAGAAACGACAAGCAGCCTTGAAGGATCGCATCGATTTTAATTAAATTTGAAAACTGTAATGTCAATGAACGGAAGTGTGACGCGTTAGAGCTCTCAAATTATGCTTGGGCATAAAGGAAGTACGGTGTCATCTTGATCTTACCATGAATGGATTTCGTTCCAATACCGTGGCTTAATATTAACCCAAATATTATGAAAAATTGTTATAAAACTTGATGATTTTAATCGGCCGATCCTTTAGGATACTAATTTTGCTTACAGAATTTCTCAATGTCTCAGTCTATAATTTCAGGTTTTCTTACTTAATACACAAATATTTTACTTGTTGAACTCACGTGCAAGCAGATCAATAACGAATTGATTGCGGTATTTTTGTGTGTGTGTACATGTGTGTACTATACATTGTGAAGAAGAGTTGCGAATGGCGAATCGGACAAAATGTATGTGCACTTTTAATTAGGGTGGATAGCGAAATTTTGGCATGTCCGTCTGTCTTGTAATGTGTGTTGCTACGAAAGGCATGACATGAAAATATTTACCTAAAAGAATGGAGAGACAGTCTTCGATTTTTTCCTTCAACTAGTCTCAAGCCAATTCTAAAGGTCATTTATGTCAGTAAATAGGTTGATCGACAATGAAAAGTTTGATGGGAAAGTTTTAAGTCTTCTTCTTAGAGCGGTTTATGCAACAATGTTGCGTTTACATTCTAACGTTATGTCCTATCTGCCTGCATAATATTTAGGAGCCGTATTCTGGCGTTATGATCGGTCACTAGTCATAAGAAAAAACAATATGTTTCCTTCTCATAGTTGCTGTTTCTTTGTATCAAGTTCCCCCACTCCCAAGAAGGAAATGCTTGCAACTGCTTTGTGGCTCGTTATGTCTCTGCGATGTTGCTGAATATATGTCTATATGTTTTCTTTAGTGTTCATGTGCAAGGTATTATTATTTATTTATTTAGTTTCTTTTTGGATATATTATGGTATCAGTGTTACTACGGAACGATATGTTCTATTCTAAACTTACACTTACGCTTGCATAGCATGTCACATTTGGTAGCATTTTCAAATATTTTTACAAAAACTATTCATGTTTAAAATGAAACAAAAGTAACGGTATTCGCTTTAAACCGAACCTAATTACATTTTTGTTGCTTGTATTCTCGGATTTGTTTCTTTTGATTGCTGTTTTTTTTTTTTTTCTTTTTTTCTCAACAATTGTTGGCAGCTCGTATATTGATACTTCTCAACATATTCACATAGCTTAGCTATATTTTTATATACACTTAGATTTAAATTTTAGAGTTGAAGCGAAAAGTAAACAAACTCAACGGTCTTTTTCATAATAAAGAAAAAAAGGAAGAGAGAGAGAGAGAGAGAGAGAGAGAGAGAGAGAGAGAGGAAGAAAAGAAGAAAAAATAAATAAAGAAAAGCGACGAACATCTCTCAAATGTTGCCGTACTCTGCGTGACAATTGCTCTCATTTATAATTCATCAGTTTGTTAAGTCACTAGATTTTGGCAAATTTTGTTTACACCGTTTGACAGGCAGCCACAAAAAGTTACTTCTTCCTTTCATACAATACTCAGTCAGGCGTATAAATAACATTTTTAAAGTTTATATTGATTGTTAAAAAAGTTCTTGGTCTACTAATTGAGATTTACTTGATTACAGTTGAATGGGATAATTAGGAAAAAAAAAATGTTTAAAAATACAAAATAGATTGTTTTTCAATCTTTGCTTAGATGCAAGCTTTTAAAATTGTTGTTCTGTAGAACTAATCATTTTCAATCTTCTTCTTTTTTTCTGAAATGTTTAATTATTTTGAAAGTAAACTTACTACTGATGTGTAGACCCCGTGCAGAGATATTTTGGCCATAATTGTACCTTACACCATTTGTGGTATAAGCGTGAATTGAGTTTATACGCATGCATGCATCGCCCAGATGCAAGAGATGAGATAGGCCCACCTTTTATTATTATACCGATCCATTCAGAATCAGCTTCTGAAACGATTTAAGCTTGTCTATCCGCCTGTCCGTCTTGCTATCTTGTGTTTTTGATGAAATTTTGATGAAATTTGGCACTCTAGTGTGTTTGGGCCCAAAAACGGAAGCTGCTGAAAATGATTCGGATCGGATCGGATCGAATCACTTTCTCGATCAATTCCCATATAATTTCTTATTATAAAAAGTGTGTATATGAATAACTGTACGGTGGACCGTTGTCCACTTCAGTGCTTTTACATTTTTTCAGTAAAACTCCGACTCTCAATAAAAAAAATTTGGAGACCATTTTGCGTTCCTATGCCGATACTATGCCGATATGTCTCCGTCATTCTGTCGCCGTTAACCTGATTCTTCTATCAGCATATCATAACAGATCGCACTAATAAATCTATTATGCTTTGTGCTAAGAGAATCGCAAACACTTTTATAGGTTTTTGTATCATAGAGACCTTGGACTATACGAAATGTCGATATGTTGAGATTTTAAATAATATTACAATGCCTTCTTGTATGGTCATTGAGTACGTATTCGCGTTTATACATAAATGCACAAGAAAAATTAAGAAAATTTTAGTGTCTATTAGCTCCTGTTGAGGTTATGTTCAATTTCTACAATCATCAAAGTCGAGTCAACGCAAATGATACAATGTGGTATATATAACGAAACATCAGCAGCGATTGCTCTTCCAAACCGTGAAGAAAATTTTTAGGATGAGTTTTCAAAACACGGCCTTAGGTGATTTTCTCCCTGCACGATACATATATGTAATCAGTTTGCGAAGCACTTTCTAATTTCTGAAACAATTAAGAATATGATGAAAAATGAAATTTCTTATAAACACACACGATAATATAGAGTCGGCATGGCCGATTTTTTCCATACCTTCTAGCATTACCCCCAAGATGATACTGGGGAAAGTCTTATCGTTGTAATTTGAGTATTGAGTACTGAGTAGAAAGAATCAGTTATTTATTTATTTTTTTTTGCTTTTGACAACGTAGATGTCCTTAGCTTGGTTTATGTTTATTTTCAAGTCGATATATTTATACTCGCGACCGACAGAAACTTTACCACAAATAGACTCCCAGATGGGCAAGCAATTTCTAACACTATCTGTTAAATCTTACAAAAGTTTTAACAAAGCTAGTAAAAACATTAAAGTCGGCCAAGGCCGACTATTAATTACTCTACACCACATTGTCTAACGCAATTCTTTTGACACGAATTTACGCTTTTTCAGAGGGAGCAAAATTATTTTTGTTTGGAAAGAGAGTTCGGCGTAGGATATTAGAGCGGTGTTTAGTTTGGCTTATGACTACGGTTTTCTTCTTTTGTCCAGCCAATGGGCCAAGCCCATTGATAGGCTTTGTAGCCTGGCTGGGAAGACGATTTTAATGTAAATAATGAGCGTCTTTGTATGGTCAATGCAGATATAATAGCATGTAATATGTTATGATTTCAACAGACGGATCAGTGGATAGTTGGCCGAACAGCAACACATACGGACAGAGAGGTGGAGAGAGATGGTCAGATTAAAGCACAGACAACGAAGACAGACAACGAAGACAGACAAGCGAGTCCGTATTGTTTACGCTGTTTAAAAGCAGATATATGTACTTGTGTCATTATACATTAAACAAAGTTGCAGAAACATGTGACAAAACTAAAGCACATATACAACCGGCAACGTGTATTAAAGGCAGCAGTCGACAATGTCCTTTGTATTCATTAATTAATGTTATCCGCAGTAATTTGTCGTTTACGTGTCAGTTCGTTCAGTTTCTACATGATTCGGTATAAAGCTTTTTTATTAGGGAATAATTATAATGAAAAACTTGTTAATGATAAAATAGGTTTTGAGTTAGTCATCATAGTCATATCCTGCCCTATCTGTTATAAGGGCACATAAGGTTATGCAATATCTAGAGAGACTCGAAGGGGAGCAATCTCTTATTATATCATTTGATTATTGATTGATATTGACTTTGAATCGATTTAAATAGGCCTGTCCGTCGGTGCGTTTGAAATCTATCCATGAATTTATCATCAATCGTAATATTTAATGTTGTTTTTGATGAAATTTTATAGCTAGACATGTTTTAACCCAAGGATGAATCACGCGTTGAACAAGGATGAATCACGCGTTGCGTAACATATAAATTTGAAAATGACTTCGTTCTACATAGATCTATTTTTCAGGCCATTTTCCCCCACACAGAGTGTCTCGTGCTAAGTAAACTTTTATATGGCGAAAAGGTATAGAATGTGATATTTAATTATGAAAATAGTTGAAGGCTGGAGGAGTGGAGGAATGGTGTATGGCGGTCCGATACCCAATTACAACATTTTAGTTTGCGAATTGCCTGAAGGCTCTCTTGCTTCTTCCATAACTTTAATAAAATATATGAATAAAGAAAACCATTGCAAAATTTGTCCCACAGATAAAAGCCTTCGGACATTGATCAAAATATCTTTAGTAACCGCCCATTCGAGAATGTTAAGCACGTTGTCTAAATATTGACTACGATTCGTGAGGCATTCGAAGCAAGTGAACGCCAAATTCGCGTATTCCTGTGCTTTATGTCGCTTTAGATTAAATGCATTTCTTTAGTAATTTTGACTTCACATCGTAAGTTTTGTAAACGCCAACCGTTTTCGTAATGCCTTGTCATCCTTAACATATGCCATTAACTGTTAACGGTAATGGATTGTATTTATGATAAATTGTAAATGATAATAGCTTCGAATATACACGTGAATATACATATATATATATATATATATATATATACACGTACACATACACGTATATATTTTGCAACGCGAGTTTATCATTTTCTAACCGAAGAACTGACGAATATTGTTAATGGCCTGAAATGTCAACGCATTTGAATATTTGCCCATTTATAGGCCATTACGTAATAATCGCACTTATATGTGCATAAACGTACGAGAGTTGAATGTGTTTATATATGTGATATCTCTTCCACAGCCTTGTTTATCGTCTTCTTCTTGTTCTTCTTCTCGTATGATGATCATCTTCCCATTTTAAACAATTAACTTTCCAACGTGTCATATAAACCGATGACGACCTGACAAGCAAGATATGCGGTTCTTGTTGAACTTTCAACCGGGGCTTGGAAATGTATTTCGAATGCATAGCCGCACATACGTGTGTTAACGTGAAATGCATAAGGAAAACAAAAGAAAAAAAAAAACAAAACAATTATACACTCCTCGTTTTGCTCATTGTTAAAGGATAGAACCCTCTTGCCCAATACTCCCCCACTCTTCTTGAAAAGTAAGTGTTGATATCTTTTCACATCCTGTACACATTTGCTATGCTCGAGGTTACGCGAATATATCAAATCTAACATGCTATTTGTAACATACAAAGGGAACGTTCAGTTCGGTCAGTTCGTTATGTATGAAAAAAAAAAAAAAACAATTGAAACCAGCTTTGCGTAGCTGGAAATAACAAATCTGAAGATGTCCAATCCAGTATTTTTTTCAAAAATTACAATTTTTTAAACAGTGGGAAATACTTGTATTTCCTGTATCCTGTCTCCTGAATACTTTGCAACACATATTTAGTTAAAGTGAAGAAAAAAAACTTTAATAAATCGGTTTTAATTAATAGATATTTCGAATGTTTTGAATACAAGCGGTGAGTATATAAAATTTGTTGCGTACTTATAGGTTCGATTGTTCTTCTCTTCAATGCTATTTTGAATATTTAATTTTCAATTAAGCACGTTTTGACTAACAGTTACATGGAAAATGCATTTTCCATCGCCGAATTATTCATTAGTAAAAAAAAAGTGACGGCAATTTTCCTTATATACATATAAATATATACATATATATGGATATATATGTTCATATATACATATACTGCATAAAATAAAAAGCCTTTTACATTCACATCCATTCGTACAAGTTTATATAAACTCACACATACACTCACGTATATTTTACTTATTGCCTTTACATTCACTGCTTCGCAATGCCTTAAAATATTTGACATTTTTGTATTTCTATTTACCTATCGTTAAGTAAACTAATTTTATTATTACCGTCGTAACATCCGAAAAGCGGTAGGCCTATGCGTAGCTTTGATATATATTACATGCTGCCCGTGTCCCCGTTCGCATATATATATCGAACGTAGAGAGATGTCGCACACTAACTGAAAATTGAACTTTATGCCGACTTTTTAAGAAATTATTCATTGAAATCTCTCTGCCATCAAAATATGTTTGCATTATATTTGGAGCCTGAGGAAGAGAAAAATGCGAAAAGCGAAATAAACAACTTTAGAAGAAGATATGGGTCGGAAGCGTAGAGAATCCTGTAAGCGAAGTGTGCAAGCGATAAAGATATAATTTTTGCGAGCAAGAGTTGCGCAAGCGGACATATGGCCAAATGAATGCATCAACATACTCGGTCAAGAGTTGTTGAACCTTGTTTTTATATGTCATAAAATTTTGAAAAAGAAAAATGAAATTATGGCACACCATCAAATTAAGCAGGCGTGGCTGAATTTTTCGATTTTTGTAGAGGTACTACAGAATCGCCCATAGAATAAGCTATGAAACTTTTGTAGATTTATTTGCTACGGTTTAAGAATAATAAATAAAAACCCAATTTTTTATACTCTTTGAAAACAGCTTACGTAGGCGTGTCTTTCGACCGATATGAACCATTTTCAATACCAAGTTGCGAGCAAGAACTTCTAATGCTTCTGCAAATTCGCGGCCACGGGAATGTTTACAACGGACATTGCACCAACAGACAGACGGACATGCTTAAATCGATTCAGAGTTTAATGTTGATCAAAGATGTACATACTTTGTTGGGTTTCTGAAGCTAGCTTCTGGGCGTTCCATACTTTGTGACCAAATGAATATACTGTCGCTCATTCTTGCGTGATGGGTAGAAAAATTAAAAAAATAATTTTCTAATATTTGCTGCTCATGCCATTTATTGTTCAGCAACAATATGATTGGCATATGATAGGTATTTAAGAGTCGTCCTCGTTGCTTCTTTTTTTTGTATTTGTATTTTTTTCAATGCATAATCTTATTTTTTCTTGGTTGTGTTGTATGAGTGTGTTTCTGTTGTTTGTTCGTTTAGGTATTAAAGTTCAAATGTCATTAAGTTTTAAAAATAACTATCGCAACTTTATGTAACATTGCTACGAGTGACACTCTCTCCTGATGGATATCAGTTTATATTATAGCTCTTGTTACATTTTAGCTAATGCCAATATTATTAAATATTTACGACATTCGAAGGTATAGGAAAGAGAAAAATTATTGTTAGAAAAAAGCTGAAGAAACCACAAAGAAAAAAGAAAACAACAATAGACTGCAACTCGTCGTTTTCTGCGTTGGTAAACCGCTTTTGCAAGCAATGGTTGACTGCAATAGATAATCATGAGATCATGAAAAAAAACGAATAAATAAATGTACAGTTTCGCTGTGTTGTTAACCCTGATTGTCTCTAAAGTCGGATAGACGGACAAATTGACTGGATGAACTTAAGATAGATCCGCTTTTTATTATATCGATTGATTCAGATTCATTTTATGAATTGGTTTAAAATTGTTTGTGTGTCTGTCTGTATGTCTTCATATTAAATGCATGTCCATGTATTCCTGTGCTTAACCTACAGGTTGATTGATTGACACAACAGCAGTAAGCGCAATTGAGAATGGATTGGATCGAATCGCTTTTGCGATGAATCCCCCTACGAGATCTTGCTTTAAAAATTTATTGCAGAAAAAAACTTCTTGACAAAAGTCACTGAATGATAACACTTTGCTATGCCAAATTAATGAGAAAATTCGATTTAACCGGACCGATTCGATTTGTTTAAGCCGTTCTCTCATATAACCTTTCCCACGGAAAGTAAGACCTCATGCGGCAAAATGGTCTAACTTCTAATATTTGGCGACGAAAATTAATTCGTAAAAGCAATTTGATACAAGGATTAATTCTATCGAATTTGCCCTACGTAGATCAATTTTTTTGATTTCACATCGTAGAAGGATTTTCACGAAAGGTAAACTGAAAGAATTGGCCCGTAAGAGCCAATTAAAAGGAGTATTAAGGTTAGAAAAACAGGATTGCAGAGCTCAATTTTTTGGATACCGTGCAGCATGAGGGTTTTTTATCGAAGGAAAGCTTTTACATGGAAAAAAGGCATAATTTTTTGTATTTTATCACGAAAATAAATTAGCAAATGCTGTAGGGTCTTCAGTGGTTGACTTTACCCCGTTGTAATCTGTTTAATTGGCATAATTTAACTGAAAATTTTTAGTTATCATTAGAATTACGTCCATTTCTTCATTGACGTTTTGGATAGTCTTCGAAAATGTTTTCAGTGGCTTGTGAGTGATGTCCATCAACTAAGAGCGTTCGGACTATATTTTGCTTTCACGCTTCAATTTTTAAGACTAGCAAGGTGCCGGAAGTAAACACACAAGCAAAGACACGGCTAAACGAGCCCGACCAAACCGTTTCAGAATTTCGTACTGATTAAGAAACTGTATGGTTCTATATGATACCTAGTGCGTATATCTGGGCTTTCATTCTTCGATGGTAGATGCAATAAATTTGAAAGTTGACTTCACTTTGAAGTCGATATATATTTACATTGGCCTGGGCATGACAAGCATGAGGAACCAGAAATATGAGTGAAGAATGATTTAAAGCCATCTTAATATATGTTCTATGAAGGCTTTTATTCCTTGTACCTATCTGGGTGAATCGAGCTAAATTTCATAATTGGTGCATCAAATTTGTTTTGACGGCCTTGACCTGATAAATAGTATAACTTTCAGCTCAGTTTTCAGCTCGGTTCAAGTATTAAAACTTTAGGAAGCAACGTATGGACATACGGTCACAGTCGCAGTAAGCTGAAATCATATACCGTTTAAGAGAAACTCAGATTGAATCTTCTCTTTATCGCATAATATGGTCTGTCTTTTATATTTCAATAAAACCAAAAAAAAATTAAGATTCCGTTATACTTATCAAAAAAGATGATTTTAGTCAGCTGAACATGTTCCTTTCCGTTTAATGAATTTTTCTTTTATATCTACCACTTTCGTTGTGCGATAAAATCTGACCCATGGGGTGCTGGAGTATCAAGTCGGTTCACACAGTTCGCAAGTTTCTGTAAATCTCACGAAACAGTGAGTAGATAAACTTTAAGTCCCTCAGTATCGACTAAATTGAAAAGTATACTGAAATTTGAAAACTTTTTAGCAAAACTTTCAACATCATTTATGACCCTTTGTTTTCGTTACGGCATCCTCTTAATACACGCCTCATCGCTTTTGGAGAGTTTACGAGCTGGATTTATTTTTCTGATCAGCGCGTTTCTGTGTTAAAAACAAGAGAAAAATTAAAGGCTGTCGGGTTTTGAGTTTCCTGTCTCAATATTTTTTAGAAACCTGAGCATTTGAGCAGCAAACTATAGACAGAAAGACTGACTAACAGCGGGACAAGGCTAAGTTGCTATGGACACTTATGCCAGAAAAGAGAAATTTTATTAAAGCGTATTTTTGGCTCTTACAAATTGAAAGGCAAATCTATAATACCCGCTTCTTTGGTGGCCCAAATGTATTTCAGAATATATGCGCAGAGGAGACGATCGCAATCTAAAGAAAACGTTCGTTTTTCCTTTCCTCTCCTTTGATGAATGAGTTAGAGAGAACTTACAGAGTTAAATGAAAATTAAACTTTCGTAAAGTGCTCACGTCGTCGAGATTCTCTTGACTTACGCGAAATCAAAGTATGTTCCAAATACGAAACAAGTAAGAAAATTATATGCGGTCATGACTTCATCCCTTGTACCCATCACCTTTATCCTAAAGACAAAATAAGTGAAAGAAATGAATTTTCATGCTATAATGCGGAGCAGGAGATAGGCGATTCTGTAGGCGATATCTTCATTTTGCAAACGTTAGGGCGTATAACATAGACGCTACAAAGTTGAGCAGACGGACAGATGGGCAGACGAATGGATGATTATGTTTGAGTGCATTCTGAGTTCGAAATTGGTCAAGGGTTTTTGAACCTTGTTTTCGTATGTTATGAGAGTTTGAAAAAGGAAAATGAAATTATGACACACTATCAAATTAAGTAGGTGTGGCTGAATTTTTTGCTTTTTTTAGGGCTACAACGCAGCATCGCCTATAGAATAGACGATCAAATTTTTGTAGATTTATCTGCTATAGTTTAGGAATAATAAGCAAGAAAACAATTTTTTATTCCTTTTGAAAGACGAAAGAGGCGGAGGGGTCTTCAGTTTACGTAGGCGTGTCCTCCAATCGAGTTGGCCCATTTTCAATATCAAGCTGCGAGCAAGAACTTCTAATGCTTCTGCAAATTCGCGTCTAGAAGAATGTTTACAACAGACATTACACAGACAGACAAGCGTGCAGACGCACATACTTAAATCGATTCAGAATTTGATTTGCTGCTCGTGCAATTTCTCGTTCAGCAGCAACATGAACAACCTATGTACAAGAATTTCCAATGTTTGTGGCAAACTTGAAGTCGACAGATTCATTTTTACGGCCAGAAGAATATCTACACTAGACGTTACATAGAGATCGATTCAGAATTTAATGTTGATCAAGAACATATTTATTTTGTGGAGTCTCTGATGCTTCCCTTTGGGCGTTGCAAGCGTTTCGACAAAATGAATATGAATATATTTAATAGCGCGTAGTAATAAGCTTCAAAAACCCCATAAAGTTAATAAATTCTTGGTTCGTTTCGAATTTAAAATGCTCCTAAACATGTCCGTTCTATTCATCTGTCCATCTGTCTGTCGGGACAACTGTATAGCATTCGTCGTAAACATTCTCCGGTTGCCTCAAACTTGCAAAAGAATTTGGAAGTGAGTGAAACTTTTCGACAGACACGCCTACAACGCCCACACGTCTATGCGATAAAAAGTTTTATTTTGAAAGAAGAAAAATCAGCCGCGCCTGCACCATATTATGCAGCATGTAAATTTGGTTCTTTTATTTTTTTTGTCTTTTTTAGGATAACTGTGATGGGTATAAGAGATTCGGTGACGCCCAGACATAATTTTCTTACTTGTTGAGTTTACGTTCTTACTTCCGAAAGGTGCAGCGCGCTTAGTAAATTCAGTTATGAGTTCTGAAATAAAACCGTACACAAATCGCGTCATGCGACGGGGATTGACGGTATATTGTTGCTTGTTAGTGCAGTTGAGTTTCGTTCTGACCGTTCTAACAACCGCTAGTGCGACCAATTATATGAATTCAATTAATTCAATTCAACCCACATTTGACGGTTTGGGCGAATGAACATAACTTACATATATTTATTTATTTGGTTTTTAATCGAAGCAACTATTTCGCGGGTCTTACTTACAGGAGCTTAGCATTTACTAAGCTGTAAAGAGTGCACACAATTTTCACTGGAAAAATTTTATTCGGCTCTGACCATTATTCTCAGAGAGACTAAGAAGAAAAGGAAAAAACAAAATTTCCATACTCTATAATATTGCGAGGGGGCGTGGCTGAGTTTTTCTATTTTTATTGAATAAAAGTGCGAATTCATATAGTGTATCTGCTGTAGTTTACAATTAATGACCAAAGAACAAGTAAAGCAGAGGTTTTGTCCGTTTTCGTAGCATTATAGGCGTTCCCTCTAATCGGTTTTAGCTTTTTTGCAAATTTATAGGCGACATGTTTATTTTTGGGAGACACTACACAATTGGTTAGTCGGACATGCTTAAGTGTAGTTCGAACTCGACACTGGTCAAGAAGATATATACTTTATGCGGATTTTGAAGCTTGCTTTTGGACATCATAAATTTTTGACCAAAAAAAGTGATATTTTAATACACTATCATATTGGGTACACGTGGGCTACTTTTGTGCAGTCACTATAGCATTGTCCAAAGGATGTAGGATAAAAGGTTTATAGGCTTATCTGTCGAAGTTTGCGAGGAAAACTCAGTTGTTCTGAGTTTACATGGTATTGTAGGCGTGTCCTTTGCCCGATTTGGTCCTTTTGCAATACCAAACTTTTAAAGCCATAAAATTCGCTTGGAAAATTACATTCCGCTCAAGTTGTATTTTTTAGCGTTCACCAATAGCCTTGTACGAGGCGTGTTCAAAAAAAAGGGGACTTTTTGTTTTTCTCGAAATATATTTATTTATTTATCAATATATATTTTGTCTCCCTCAAAGTAAGATATAGATGCAGTTAGATATAGTACAGTTCTGCCAGCGTTTTGTCCAATCCGAGAAGAGCTTTCGATATGCTGCCTCTATCTCCTTAGTCGTGGCAAAACTCTGCACTTTCATGGGTCTTGTCAGTTTTGGGAACAGGAAAGAGGCCAGAGACAGATGGCGAAGCCCTGTGAATACGGCGGCTGAAGCATGGTTACGGTGTTGCTGTTCATCATAAAATGATCAACATTCATACGGGTTGTTCCACAATGCCGGGCGTTTTTTTCGTTTGCTTCACGCAAACGGCGCTCAACTTCAACGTAATATTCCTTATTGGCTGGACGACTTGCTAGCAAGAACTTATGATGCGTCACGCTATTGTAATCGAACAAAATAATTAGGAAACCCTTTGAATTTGGTGTTCTTTTTTCGGCCTTCTGGCTCTTCTGGTCCGCCAGTCTGGACGACGTAACAATATACCAATGTCTCCTCACCAGTTATGACTTTTGCGAGCAAATCAACAGGAGTCAACAGCTCTTGAGCAAAGCTCATGCGACGATTCTCTTGGTCGAAATTTAGCAATTTCGGAACAAACTTCACTGTTACAGGTTTTATACCCAAAACATGCGACAAAATTGCATAGGGCGAACCGACCGATATGCCAATCCTCTCAACAACTTCTCAAATAGTCATTCGACGAATCGCCATAACAACTTTCTTCACTGCTTCAACGTTTTCATCCATTGTTGATGTGCTGGGACGTCGAGAGCGGGCATCGTTTGGGAAGAGCTTCTACTACTCATACACATTTCTTGTAGATTTACTAAATGCCACACTGGACATTTTAAGTAAGTTGGAACACTTGATTTTGTGTTCCCCACAAAATTCTTTGATCCATTTTTTTCGATAACAAAAAATCGCCAAGCAAAATACCAAAACATGTCTAACCCTTATATCTGTCAAAAACAAGTTAAAAATGCAAAACGGTAAATAATGTCAACATATGTTCGAGACATAGGACACCAAAAAAAAAAAGAGAAACCAAAATCGGATATACGCAGCCCACGAAATTTTGAAAGCCACCTTTTTTTTGAGCAAACCTCGCATATTATATTTCACTGCCATGCATAGCGAAAGTATATTCTTTGGATATATCGATCATACATTCTCCAGAGATTATTACGTAACATCGTGCTTATATGACTCCTATTTCAATATGTATGAACCTTTGCTTCGATTAGGAGATTTTACAGTTAGTTTACAGTTCAATCATAAGAGCAAATTCATTAATTTTTTTAGCATTTACCGATGCGCGATTATTGACTGATCTTCCCAACTCCGAAATTTAATGTGACAAGAACGTGAGAAATTAAGTTTGTTTCTCAAAACAAAGTTTTGACATTATAATCCTCATTTAAGCTTATGGACAGAAGGACAGATGAATAAGCAAAACAAAAAAGAAAAGGAACACGACTTATGGTCAGCCTAATCAGGCTAGTGATATGCATTTTATAATCTCTCCGAAATATATTTCCATATTTTCCAAATCTATAAACGGTAAAAAGCGAAAGATGAACAGTTCTTCGAACGTTAATATAAAAACAAACAAGCATATTCTAATCGGTCCAAGTCGGATATTTCGTTTCGTTTTTCTTTGTCGTAAAATTCATTGTATCCTACGCCACTGAACGTATGTAATAGGCAGAAGTGCTTAAGATAGACCCACCAATCTGAATTGATCTAAGCCTGTCTGTCCATATGACCGTCTGTCCGTCTGATGTCTGGTCATGTAAATTTATGTTCAAGTTGTAAGTCGCAATTTTTTAGATACTTTGATGAAATTTGATACACCCACGTGTTTTGACCCAAGGACGAACGCTATTGAATATGGTTTGGATCGGTGCACTTTTTCGATCACACCTCGTATAACGCCATATTTTGAAAAGTCCTTATATAAAAAAAATTTCAATTTTTAAAATTCCCCGACGAAAGTGGCTAAGTAATAGGACAGGTATGAAAACTTTGAACTGGCTGCGACAAAATTTGCACCCCCTCCTGTATAGCAGATTTGCACGACCTATATAAAGATTTGCATGAAAATTTTTGTTTTTCAGGGCAGAAAAGTCTAAGTTTTGATATTTTGTAATGAACTGATTTTGAAGCTCTTCGGCATAACCATTCTTACGGAAAGTAAGCCTCTATTTGCAAAGAGGTCTAATTTGTAAGATACAGCCACGATAATAAGTTCCTATAAGGGTTGTATTCTATGGCAAAAATAAGAATTGTGTTAGACAATGTGGTGTAGGATATTTAATAGTCGGCGTAGTCCGACTGTGATTGTTTCACTTGTATGTTAGAAAGTTTGTGCAGAAAGCAATTCCCCGTACAATTTAAATTTTTATTAATAATATTTTCCGCCGATTTTTTACCGAAAAATATTAGAAAATTACAACTTGATTTCGTATAACGAGTGTTTGCTAAATACAACGTTATGAGGTCTCTTTTCAATAGGATTCACACTTGGGTCGAGGCAAGAACAAACGCGTACTGAATTTCAATCAAAATGCCCCGAAAATTGCTATCGGCCGTTTGAAAACGAAAATATATGAGCAAAGGTTAAATGGACCGACGGACAAACATATTTCAATTAATTCAGAATTGATTGATGCATGAGTCTTTTGGGCGTTGCATGTGTCCGTATCAAGTTGATATACTTGTTAAGATAACAGAAGCTGAGAATTTTTGCGTCTACATTGAAGATACAACTACAGCAGTTGTGCTTACTGTACCCTTTTTTTATTTCCGTACTCTTTTGTTTGCTTTTTTTCTTTTTCTTGCGCTAACATTCATCGCAATTGCGATCAAATCACAATTGAAATTAATTAACTATTGTTCTGGTGCACAGCACACACACACATGCATGCTATGAAACGCATATTTCTAATGTATTGCAATATTCAAGGAATATTCCAGTTTGCGATTGGTCAGCGAAGAAAATCAAAAAAAAAAAAAAAAAAAATGCCGGTTATTAAAGGGAAATAAGCCGCTAGACCTTTAACTCGTGTCGAAGAGTGAATATCGATATACAAGCAAAGTCACAAATAAGGGATGATGGTAAGTGAATCTGAAACGGTCAAATTCCAAATACTATGCAGCCGCACATACTGCTGCGCTCGATAGTTACCGCAGGGGGTTACTATTACTACTACTACTACTACTACTACTACTACCACGTGCTGCCACGAACTGCCACGCATTACCACGCACTACCACGCGCTACCACTTTAAAGGGGATGGGGTATGGGAAGGAAAAAATGGCGATTAAAATTTCATTTTACTTTGCAACAAGAACTTTTTGATTTATTTATTTCCTTTAATGCGTTTTTAATTTAATTTAATAATAAATATAATGATTAAAACTAATCTAAACGATTTTTGTTCTTTTTGTTTCTCGCTATAGCAATAAAAACGGAAAATTTCTATGGGTCTGTTCACGTTAGTGAAGCAGATGAGCGTCTTAGCAGAGCGAATGGCAGAAAAGTCTTTTATTTATTTATTTTTTATTTTTTTTTTGCTTTACGACAATGGAAGTTAGGGAGAAGTCTTTGCGTTTAAGTAATCTAATCGTAAATTAATCATAGTTTTATTTTAAATAATTAAACAAACAGATTGTATTTATTATTAAATTTAAATTGAAACTATTAGCACCAAATCATTACGATCTACTTTATCGGAAAGAAAAAAAAGAGTGAAAGAGAGAAAGAGAGAAAGAGAGAGAAAAAAAATGAAGACTAATAGCTGCTCATCCCTGCAAGTACCCTTGACATTTAGCTAATTGTGTTCTTTTTTTTGTATATTTTTATAGGAATTATTTTGAAAATAAAATCATATAATCATTATATATATACGAATTTATATATATATGTATATATATATATATATATATATATGTGTTCGATTAGAGGAATTAATCCGAAGACTATTACAATGAGTCTCTGCAAAATTTGTAGTTTTTATGATTTTTTACTGCTGTAATAATATCTGTTTGATGTCCTTTGAAGGGAATTTAGCAAAATCGGTTGGCAAGAAACGATGGCCATGATTATAAGCATAAACGTCCCAGATATGTTGAGAAAGTTTTGAACTCTCCTTAAGCACGAGATCTCGTGACGTTTTGCTGTTAAGCGAGATGTAGGCCAAGATCCAAGAATTTTTCAAATGACGGACATCAGCAGAAAGTTTTGCGAGGCGTTGTTTCGTCACAGGCGAAGAATGCAACTGAGGCAAATGCAAAGGCTGCAGCTGACGCAGCGTATTTTTTAATGTACAGCTTTGCTGTGCTACTCGAAATTCTCGTTGCTGTTTCAGGCATTGGTATAAACGTTCGATTTCCAGGAACGCTTCATGTGACGTCGTATTAAACGAGCGCGTATTCGTATCTAAACTTTGATGAAAACTTTTCTGCGTCTCTTCTAGCTTACGCAGCCTCGCCTCATGATTTTGCAGAGTTTGCAAAGTCTCGAGATGACGATTTTGCATTTCCTCTAACAACTCTTCCATTTGTGTCCCTAAACATTGCAGCAGTTGCTCTTGTTCGTTGCTAATTTTTTGCAATTGCTTCTCAGCCATTTCTTTACGTATCTGCAACTCTGAGTAATCGTTTTGTTTCGTCTTCACCACTTGCTTAAGCGCTCGCATCTCTTTATCTTTCTCGCTTAGTTGATGATGAAGAAATTTGATCTCGTCATAGTGTTTTTTAATTTCGTTTGCTTGCTGCAGTATGGTTATGTCGTTGGAGCGGACATAAACCGTATTCAAGTTTGAATTGCGGGCTTTCTCACCTTCCGCAATAAATCGCTGAAAATCATTTAATTGCTCTTGCATAAGTTGGACACAGTTTTGGAAGAACATGACGGGATTATGTTCAAAATCTTCGGTTGCCATTCTACTGCAGTTTAATAAAATTATGCGCCATAGCCTTTCGTGATCGATAGCAATTTCATTAGTTGTTTGATTTTTCGAAGCGGTGGCTATGTCTTTTGTCGCTTCACGGGCGGTCGAACTCAGAAAATTGATTAATTTGCTCAAGTGGTCGTTGCGTTCACTTAAACGTTGCATCTGCGTCCATTGCAATTTATGAAAGTCGAGCGAGTTTGTCGGCAGCTTTCTTTGCATTTGTTTTAATTGTTGTTTGAAGCTGCGCGCATGTTCCATGAGAAATTGCATACTGCAAAAGCTGTCGGTGTGCTCGTCGCCCAACTTGATAATCGTATACAAGAGACCCGCATGCGTGTTAACGCAGTCTAAAGCCACATCGTATACCTCAATGAGAGCGATATACAAGCGTTGTTCGTCCAATAGTTCAGCTAGATTTTGGGTCGCAAACAAATTGGTGAGCAGAGAATTAAAGAAACCAACTGCTCGCTCCAAAGCCTCAACTTGGGTGTTCTCGTCTAATAAGCCTTTTTTTAATAAACGCAACAGTTCGTCCAGTTGTTTCTCTTGAGTTTCCATTTCGCAACGGTATATAGCAGCGTGAGTGCAGATTTCATAGTCGCAGTGATTTAAAGCGAATTCCAATTGCTGAAGCACCATACGTAGACTGCGCAGCAGATATAGACATTTAGTGCGAAAAGCGAAACGATGTACAGAGAAACCTTCGAAGATGGCATCTCTGCCAAATTCGCAGGATGCTGGAAACTTCTCATGTATACCGGTGCAAACGATGTCCACCTTTTCTATGGAACGCTGCATTAGCAATAAAACTAAAATGACATCGTACGCCCCGCCTCTTAGCAATAGCTCTTCCGGTAGAAAGGCCTTCAAATATTCCACATGTAGTTGAGACATCTTAAGCTCTACACTCGACAGTTGAAAATCTAAAGCGCGGCCGTAAGCTTTGGTGGAGGCAAATACTTGCTGGAAATCTATTCCGGGTATGAATTCAGGATTTGATGAGATGCTGCTCATATCTTCCGAAGTAGAAACGGTGGCTGTCGTGATAGCCGCTGGTGTCAGAGTGACTTGATCCTTTAGTTGATCGCGTTCGTTAAGCGACTTGACCAATGCTCGAAATTTCATTATTGTACAGTCACGCTCGTAAACTGTTTCCAAAGCTACATCTTTTTCTTGCTGCAAAGTACGTATTTGGGCATTCAATAAATCGACTTCTTCCCTCAGATCCCTCTCCAGATCTTGATTACTTTCAATTAATTGTTCATGAATTTCTTCTAAAGCTTCTAGTTCGACCACTTCTTCCTCCAACAAGCGTACCTTTTCTTCGAGTTCCAATTTAGCATTGGCCAACGTGGAAACCATCGTTTCAGCTCCTAATGCGGCATCGACTTGTTCTCGCAGATCAATAATATGCGATTCCATGACGTCGCAACGTTTCGTCAGCATTTCTTTCGTTTTTTTCAGCTCAGCAATTTCCGAATTACGCGTCTCCAACTCTTTAACGGCTTTCAAGGCGTGTTGTTTCTCCTCGGTCAAAACATCCCTTAATTTAATAACAGTTTCTCGTAAACGCTGGTTATATTGCTCCATTTTTCTCACCTCGCCCAGCGTGGGTTGCGAGGGCTCCTCTTTTATATTTTGATTATCGACGCCGATAAGAAAACGTTCGTTTTCCGCCTTAAGGATTTCAATGTCTAAAGCTAGCTCTTCGTTCTGCTCTTGCGCTATTTCCAATTCAATTTGCAAGGTCTCAGCACGCTCCTCAGCCATTTCCTTATCCAAGGTCAACAGTTCAATATTTTCGGCCGCTTCATCTAATTCCTTTTGACATTTAACTTTTAATTCGTTACACTCTCTCAGATCTTGTCTTAATCTCTGCAGTTCTCTTTGCAAGGAGGTCTGCTGATCTATAATTCTAACCTTAAATTCCAATAGCTGTTTATTTTGCAAACGCAAACGTTCCATTTCCATTAATTTGCGTTTGTCTTCGGATTTTTGCTGCTTTAACAAGTCGATCTCACTGTTTAGTTCATTGATTCTCGCTTCCAAATTTTTGTTATGCTGTTGCAGCTCTTGAAGACTTTGAGAACTAGTACTCAAAACCATGCTATTGAATGTGGGAGAGCGTAAAGGCTGGCCGGGAATAAATTGTGGTCGTAAAATCTCTAAGAAACCAGTTTCCACAAAGGCGGATCTTTTAGCGCAGCAGAAACTCTCCGAAGGACTCATAGAAGTCTTACTGCGTTTTGGAGCTAATGGTGGTGGTGGTCTTAACGCACCGCATGGCCCAACAGTATTTAATAATGATAGTTGACTGGTTGACGGTAGCAATGATTTCACTTCTTTCGGTTGATTGATTTTAGTAGTTTTTAATAGATTTGTGCAGCTGCCCAGTTTGGGTACCGTTTTTGGCGTTGGCGTTGGCGTTGGCGTCGAGTCTACGATTGGCTTTGGTTTCACTTTTTCTTGCGAAGCAACCTCCAATTTCGACTGCTCCTTCACTCTATCTATGGCATTTGTTTGCTCCTCCATTCTATCGGCCTCTACTACATGGGTTCGTTTCACTAATAGTTGTGTTGGCCTCACAAATATACCATAATTGGGGGCACACTTAAAATACGTTATACCACGTATGGTACCATTGTTTTTGCCACGTTCATCATTCAACACGACACCAATCCATTTGCCAGGAGCAAAATTTGTTAAACCTATGTATGCGATGCGTCCCTCAAGTTGCCTGCCAGCGATTTGCACTTTTTGGCCAACTTTGAAGCTATGCTCACTCATTGTTGGCCACCAAGCAACTTGTGCTTATCCCATTAAATCAATCTTTTCGCTAACTCTCTTTATAAACATTTTATTTTTCTTCTTTTCGCTTATTTTGTTGTTGTTAATTAGTAGAATTCAATCGAATTTAATTAACACTCGCTTATAAAATTTTTACTATTCTTGTTATTATTATTACTCATCAAATTTTCTTTACTTTACTGTACGTTTATGTTGCATACAAGGCGTTAGTTATTTCCGTAAAATGGCGTCCTTTTCTTCGGTTTACTAGTATAGAGGAACAAAGCAGTGATAGTAACGTACGGTGGTAGTTGTAATACGTTTTCTACATGCAAGCAAATTTTAAACAGTCGAACTTTACTGGCATACGCTGGGTTAACTTTACGTAGGATTATAAGCCAAATATACGAAAAGCTTACGCGTTAAACACAGCAAACGAATTTTAATTAAATCCCTCTATAAAATATTATGATATTTAAGATCAAAATCGGTATAATTCTCAATCATTCGTGCGCATACCCTGTACCATTAATAGTTAAGTTAAATTCACCTTTAAGTGAGTAAAGGAAAGGAAAAGTGGAATTGAGGTAAGCCTAACTTAAAAATATTTATTAACGAAGCAATCTTCGGTAAAGCATAAATTTGATTGAATTGATTGCTTCGTGTAACATTAGCTTTAATGCAACAATGAGGAAAAGGTCACATACATATATCTAACGTGTATATAGATGCATATAGATAATCTTCTTATAGTCTGCATACTATTACAAATTCATATTAGGTTTATGCGAATGCACTCTCACACCGTCTACTCTTCCGTGAACAGCGACAAAATTCATAAATAACTGTTTCTATGATATAAGCCTGAAAACAATTCAGAACCAATTTCGCTTGAATCGATTTAAGCTTGTCTGTCCTTCTGTCCATCTGTCCGTCTTGTTTTATTGTGCTTAATCTGCAGGCTGCAACTTTTATAATTTGATGAAATTCGTCAAGGACCAATGCCACGAATAATTTTTCGAACATTTCTCCTCCAACCTTAAAAACAAACTTGTTCGATGATTGATTGCACGCTTAAATGCCTGGTAAGCGGGCGTATTGATATGCTTTTTAATTAACCAATAAGTAATAACTTTTCAGAGCCATTATGTCTACGGTACCATGGTGAATAGATGTGCCTGTAGATGGTCTCCATCAGAAAGAATAACGAAGAATGGAGTGAACGACATCCATCGGCATAACCATTGCTTAGAATTTTGGAAATTTAAATTAAGAAAACGTGCATGCATAGGTTTTTTACTTATAAAAGTTTGAAGCGATTACCGGTTCGTGCGGACAATTATCAGTAAAAAGATTATATTTAGCACTTTACCTTTATCTGGTGAATAAATATCGCATGCGTAACTAATTAAAAATTCTTGCGTAACTTTCAACTATCACGAAAATTCTTTTAAGCTTTTCTTTTTTCGCGCTACGAACGCCTAAAGACATACCTTTCAAGTTGTATATACATATATATATGTATATGTAATCAAAGGACTTTCAATTTTCATTTTAAATTTTGCGTTTTGTTTTGTTTAATAGGAAAAGTTAGGAGATATTTTAGATTAGAGTTCTTGCAGTAGCCGTCATCTACATTTTTCTCCCGAAAGTTCCAACAATCGAGAAAATGAGATTTTTACCCTAACCAAGCAAGCTTCCTCACGATTTCTTCGAGGAGCAAGTCAGTGCATCCCGATAAATAATTTGTGTGTGTTTTTCAAGCGATGCTGTATTCTTTATATTATTGAGAAAATTAGCATCTGACACGTTTGGCTATGGATGAATGGTTTGAGAAATTTGAAATTTAGGAAAAAAGTTTGCTTAAACTCGAAATTCGGAAATTAAAATTTAAATTTATTTCAAAGGGATTTTTCTTTTTTAATTTCACTTCAATCACTTTTCTTTTATGTCCTCGATAGGTTGGTGTCGGTGCGAAATGTTTGCTTTGAGATTGAAATTTTACGGTTTGTTGGGTTATCCTAAACAAAATGGATGCCATCACGTTAACGAAACGCAAAAAAGAATTTAAAGTTATCATCAAATCGTTGATGTGAAACTTTTTTCTCTTTTACACAATAAACATTTCAAATAATAATTAAAACACAATAATTAAATAATTAAATAAATAAATAAATAAATAAATAAATAAATACACATATATATATTTATATATATATATTGTAATATTATATGTACGAACATGTGTACGTGTGTGTGTTGCAATATTTACCTTCTTTTTTTTTTTTTTTTAAAAACAAAGTCAATTATGAAACAAAAAAATACGTTTATAAAAATTGTTTTCATATTTTTAGGCAAAAAGAATTGCAAAAAATTATTTATAAAAGCTCTTTGCGTCCTTTTTAAGAGTAATTTTTTTTTTGTTTTTTTTTTGATATGTTGATATGTGAATGATTTCGCAAACTACATCCTTTAAAACAATGTTTTCCTATTTTTTTTTTTTTTTTTTATAGTTTTTCTTTAAAAAAATCTGTTTTTTTTTTCTCTCGTCATTGTTAAGTTTTGTTTTTTTTTTTTATTCATTTATTTATTTTTTTTTTTTTATTTTAAATTTTAAACTCAATACTGCGCACAATCTTTCGTTATGTACTCTCCTTACGATATTCACGTTGCGTTGTGTTATAAAAAGTTTTCCCAGAAGTTTTCCCATTTTCCCATTAAGAGCTTAACGCAGTCACTCTATTCTGGTATACAAATGTTTCAATTGTTGTTTCGCTATTGCTTTAGTGTTTGTTTACGCAGTTATCATTGAACTTTTTTCCTTTAATATTTTCCACGATTTCTTGACAGTTAGTGTTGCAGAGCGGTTAAGAATATTTTCTTCTTTTTTTTTTCTTTTTGCGTTTTTTGTTTGGCTTAAGGAAAAGGAAACCAAATAGTTCTGCTTTTTTATTAAAAATTTTACAACTCGTTACGATATAGACATACATATATATATATATACCGCTGATTTGTAATGTTTTTGGTACGACTTACTTTTTACTACTACGGCTGCTGCGTGTTTCTAAAAAATTATTTTTTAAAAAGATCATTTTTTTTTTTGTTTTTTGCTGCTCTTTAAAAAAGAAAGAAAACACACATAAATAACGTACGCACATTGTGCGAATGCTTGGAATATATAAACAGACAGAAGAAAACAATAACAACAACAATATTAACAACAACAACAACAACAACAACAACAACAACAATAGCAATAACAGGGATAAAATACACGTTTAAAATCAAACCTTAAAAGGTAGAAAACAAAAATCGTAACCCGACACAGTTTCCCCCTTTGTCGACGACGACGAATGAAGGGGTGAATCAAAGTAAATGACGGCCTTTGTTTTTTCTTTTTTTTTTTTTTTTGGTAGAGAGAAAAAAAACAACAAGATTGTAAAAAATCATAACTAACACATATATACATAGCTATCAAATACATAACATCAAAAGGATAAAATCGGTGAAAAAGGTTGTAGACGGCTTCGTATCCATCATCTATCATCACATCATCTATAACAAGATATGAATTTTTTTCAAGGAGTTCAAGCACGGAGCTATGCTTCCGATATTAACGAGGACTAGCCGAATATATGCAAAGCACACAAATATACTTGAAACACAAGGGTCTACCGAAGTCGCAATTATGGCTTCACGAATTTGTCCACAAAAAAAAAACCGAATGTTTTTCTCCAATTGCTTCTTATCATGGTTACCAGGTTAAGTTTGAAAATCGCTAATATCATCGCCCAGATCTGACCACAAGTTCGAAAAAAACTGATCATTTTCTTCTATTTCGTAAATTTTGCCTTAAAAGTAGTAGAGCTTAGATAGACCAAGTGTGATGCGAGGCGTTGCAAGTTGGTTCGTATCAAAATTGAATTTGAAAATTAGTTTAAATTGCATCAACTGTTCGCCTATTGATAGGGATTAGGCAACGAGAAAAGTGCTTTCAAATCGTGTTGAATTACATAGGATGTACGATTTCCCATTCGCCTCTTGAATGGATCTCCATTCTATCGCATCATAAAATATGAAATTCAAACAAAGCCAATACAATAGAACTCAAATGTAAGATTTAAGCTCTGATCGAATAAGTAAGTAAAAGTATCTCGTTGGTGGGCTCAATACTCTAATGTTAAGAAATTTACACTAAAGTCTGACTCTTTGGGAGTAAGGTTCATGCGAAAAATTGCCAAAAATGGTCTTTCGATTATTAAGTAAATGAATATCTCTGAATTAACAGAATGCCTTCATCTTGTGGATAATTAGGATGTGAAAAGGTCCTGACATAATTTGATCAGAAGTTGACTTAAGTACTTTTGAATAAAACTTATGTCCATTCTTGTCATGAAATTGTATTTCTAAGAATGATTTCTTCTCCGATCTCTTTACCCGAACCGAATGCATCTTTCTAGTCCGCGGTTGAGGTTACGAATGACTCTTCTAGGAATGACATGATTCCGAGAAGTCGCGAGGCCACGATTATACTTAAGTAGTAACCTTAATTTCTCTAATTATTTCTCTAATTATTTCTACACACTTTGCTTATCTTTCTAAATTCAGACCACCTTTGCTTACGCTTAACACCTACAGGCGCTTAACACTCCGGCTCCGGTTATCCGGCGCCTTTTTAAACGAAATACGGAAAATAAATGAATTTCTTCTGAATGTTGTTGCGTGCGTTACAAATGGTCTAAGAAACTTAATGTACAATTTATTGATATTAGGTAAAGTAAAACAACCCTATTCGCACTTTAAACTACAAATTAAATTCATCATCAATAATAACCATAACAACAACAACAACAGCAAGAATGATAGCTACAGAGTAAGCAGCAGCAGCATTAGAAGTAAAAAGTTTGTGTTTTTTTATAAAGTAAAAAAGAGAAAAATGGGTTGCAGACTATTGTAAAATATCTGGATTAACATGTACGTATATATGTATGTATATGCATGTGTTCGCTTATACAAGCTCTACTGCGAAAATTTATTCAAACAATTATCCAAGAAACACAAAATTTAAAACTTATTTATTTCGCATATGAATAATTCCGCGCGTGTACGTGTAAGCGCGAGTGTAAGTATGGATATGTACATGCATATAAATATATATATATATATATACTATACCCTTCTAGCTTAAGCATTATGTTTGGTTTCATGTGTGTGTGTGTGTGTGTGTGTGCGTTTATTTTTTTTAATTTTAAGCTCCCGCTCTCTTATGTTCGCTGGTATCTGTGTAGTTGTGTGCTTTAACTTGCATATTGCACAACTCACACATGTCCTTCCACAACAATAACGGTTCTTACGCTGCTGCTTTCGTTTTGCATAAAAAGTAAAATCGAAGAAACACATCAAACAAATCCTTACCTAATGTGTTTTGATTTTCATTGTCTGTGCACTTTCGCGTTATGGTACAGATGGATGACATGATTTTTCACGAGAGATATTTCAAACGGTTATCCCTATACATTTCAAAGTAATATAAGTAAACAACAAACAACGTCTTGAACGGTCGCTTCTTTTTTTTTTTTGTATTTTTCATTATAAAGACATCATGCAAATATTATCCTGGAATGTGACAACTGGCTTCGAGTCGGTGCTTCGGACTTTCCCAAAAAAAAAAAAAAGAAAAGTAGAAGGAAATAACATAGTAAAGGTGGGTAGATATAAACAAGCTCTCTGCGTTCTTGTCTTCTCCTTGTCCCTGCAACTATTCGGAGAGAAAGTTAATATATTCGTAGCATTGAACCTATGGTCTCTTCTGCTGGTGCTTTCGAAACCTTTACTTGCCCATTTATTACATTACAAAGCGCGAGGCCCTTATGCAGTTTCATTTCAAGTTCCATAGTCGATCTGCTTGTGGCCTTAATGCGCTTTCACAATAGTTGCTTTCAACTCGTCACACGGCCATGCCTCCTCTTCTTCTTCATCTTCTTTCGTACAATTTCTTAGCTTCTTAGTTACGGAAAGCCCTTAAGAAGGTTGCATTGTCCTATGCATGGCGCTCCCTCGGGCTAAACTACATCCAAGAAACAGCAAGTTTGACAATTTACCCAATTTACCCGAAAAGGAAAGACGATGCCATGAATGGAATCAAACTGTTTTCAATTTCATTAAATCACTACATATCGACTTGTCCCAATGGAAGAGAATGTTTTCTCTTTACCCTTGGTCTGGTTTCCAGTAGGCGACTCGCATTTTGTGTAATACATGCCGCATATCCCTACGCGAACACACGACGTTCAAAGTTATTTCAAGCGCCCGCAAAGCAAATTTGAATAAAACATCAGTATAAATTTCAACTTCACTTGTTGGTTTTGAGGGCTCTTTTGATACGCCCGTCGTCCGGTGCTCAACGATGGAAGCTGAACTTTTTAGTACACCCAACTCTTATCGGCATATACACAATTGTCCAGTAAACCATGCCATACGCACTAAAAACTGATTCGATACCACCGACTCGTTTCTTCTTTTGCTCATTAGGCGGTAACTTGGGCACGGCATTTGCCCACTTTTCGAGTCAATGCAGTCGCGTGTGCGAAATGTGTAACCTCGCGGAATTCGAAAGAGGGCAAATCGTTGTGGCTCGGTAAGCGGGAATATCCGTAATGAAAACAGATGAACTGTGTAAAGTTGCACCGAGCAACAGTATCCACGGTAACATGGTAAAACCCCATCGGCGAAGGGGAATAGTAAGCGAAATTCAAAGCTAACTGACATAGAGCGCCGGGGCGCCATAATGCTAGCATTCATGGAAAGGCTACACAATGGAAGGCACAGCTAAACTGCGAAAGAAGTGCTTCGACGAGCATCAAACCTGGACACTTGACGATTTGAAGAGTGTGATATGATCGGATGAATCATCGTTCACATGGTAAGGAGAATCTCAAACCAAGCCAACGATCTAGGCAGCTTGTTTGTTTGCTACAATCAAGCCTAGAGAAGCTCCATGGTATTCAGCTGGTTCTCTCGTTCGCATTATGGGCCTTGAAAGCTCTTACTATGATTAGCGTATCGTTGGCAAATACGGCTCCATTCCAAGATGATAATGCGCCTGCCTGTACATACAGTCAAAGAGGTCCGGTGTTGTTTTGAGAAACAGTAGAATATCATCGTACATCTTCCCTGATCCGCATAATCGCCAAATCTCAGCATAGTTGAACCGTTACGGGGAGTTTTGGATCAGAGAGTGAGAAACAGATTTCCATCTCCAATATCATTGGACAACATTCCTTCTAGTGGTCTATCTTACCAATGATTTCCGCATTCTACATACTTTAATATATATATATAAATATTGTGTATGTGTTAGGTGTTCAAAAATCTCCCCTTTTGATCGTCGATTGTCTGATGGAATTGCGATTCACAATCAAAAATGCTACTCATACGCGTTACGTTATTGGGACCACAAGGTATGGATTAAAATAAATATTATGCTAAACGCAGGATGTACGTAAGGGCTATGTAGAAAATTAGTTAAGGGACATCGAAGATTCGCTCCAGGGCGTATATAGACTATTTATTTATTTTAATCAGACGAAATCGTTTAGCTACGGCAGCTGGAAATGTTTTTTTTGTCTTTCGTGAGGCCGTAACAAACAGATTTCTAACTAGGTACGCGTCTTTCAACCCTACATTGATATATATATATATACATATATGTATATGTACATACATGTATATATCTTTACAGAAAGGAAAAGGGGAAAGTGCTTCGAGTATTGCTTTTGTCAGAGAAAAAAAGGGTGAGCATAAAAATAAACGATCGCGTTTTTATTTATTTATTCTTTTTTTTTTTTTTGTTAGACTCTACTCTCTAATCTGTCGTTTCACCTCGTTTTCGGTATTATTTGCTAAAACAAAAGCAACGACAGCATCACTATTGAGTACAATATGAATATATTTATGTAAGCGCAACTCTGTATGGGTGCACATACGTAAATTATATATACATGTGTGCATGTATGGATGTGTGCAGAGTTCGTTATCCCTTTAATTGAGGCGTAACTAAAGGAAAGATTGAAATTGCACAACTACGCTCTAATCATACATACATAGATATTGCCAGCATTACCTTCATACTCGGTCTTTATGTCCACTATCCGAGAATCTGTTAACTTTGTCATTCACTTCGCAACAATCACACGTCTCATAACATAGTTGCACTAACCTGGATTTTTGTTGAAGTGGAAATCTCCATTCACTGCATGCATATAATATATCGTATACATCGAGTCGTATATCGTATACATATTTCAAATGGCATTTTTATGCGATTAAGCAGCACTTTATCGATTGGTGTACAAAGTACACGCTTTAATCATCCGTCGGGTCCAATTTAACTAATTTTTTAATAAAAAAAAATTAAAAAAATTAAAAAAATTACTTTTAATCATAAAAACTCTATTAATCGAAAAGGGGGAAGATCCTCCTCAAAAATGTCTACTGGGAACGATTAAAATCGAGACTTGGCTTACGTATAGTATGCTAAGAGTAGAACATCTTGGCAAGTTTGCGAAACCTACCTTCACTTAAGGCGCAACATTCGCACGCGGTGTATCGGTTTGTGATAATTAATCTCAGGGTTTCTTTTTCTTTGTAGACGCCGTTAATACCGGTGAATACTCTCTTAACAAATCATCAAAAATCTCAACTTTCTCTCTCTCTCTCTCTCTCTATGTTTGTAGCTCTCGGGATTTTATTCTAAAATGATACGTAGACTTAATAAGTCTTGTCTCAGTTGACAGCATAGGCATCGGCCTATGGGCTTGGATTTCACTCTCAATTATAATAAATAGGTTTCGATGAATGCCGCTGATTGTACGAAATTTTTTTGATTTCTTTATTTTCAACCAAGGTACACGTACTCACCTGATAGACGTAACTAAACTAAAAAATCCGCTCTGTAGATATGACTTAGGAAATTTCCGGTAAGTTTATCGGAAACCTAGCCATGCAGATTGACTGCAAGACATACTCGAGACGTTTAAATCTGAATAATCAATATATGCTGCAATGCCTGTCTGTCGTTCATACTTGCTTCCCTTAGATAAATATTCTCAAAAGTTTCGAGCCTAATCTACACGCGAAAATATACTAACATCCAACGACGTACTATAAAGGATATGATCTCGCTTTTTACATTCAAACATGCAGTAAAGTTTAGAGAGTCTGTCTGTCTTGATTTGATTATGAATTTTTCGACTTTCTCTGCTGACTCGTTATGCTCAAATATCAGTTAAAAACGACAGGTCTCCACTTAGCATACACACACACATTGCTTTGCATAAGCAGTACTGGTACATACGTGAATGTGTCCTTCATCATGTATACTCCCGGTGCTTGTGAAAAGCAAAAGTCAATAAGGTCTCGGGTTTCATCGCATTCAGGTTTTTAAAGTTATCTTTATAAGGTGTAGTTCTGTACAGACCTTTGGCATTTCATTAAAAATGGATTTGAAGAAGCATTGCAAGTGATAGTCAAATATCAGACCGTCAAGGATGGAACATGTCCAGTTTATCGATTTGAGCTAACTGAGCTAAATATTGTCTGCTCGCATCACACTTTAACGAGCATTCATAAGCAAACTGAAATGGCTAGACCTTTCACGGTTACCTCGACTCTGCGAAGACCTGAATGCCTGAACATGCTATCGTACGCATTTTTTGCGTTACATTTTCGCTATGTAATGATATTTTCGATCTAGCACATCTTGTTAAGCCTTGGAAATATGCTTCAGAGAAGGTGGAGATTATTTTGCGACGCTCACTCGCGTACAGATGCCAGAATATCATCGGCCGCGAAAATACACCCAACACACTCTACGAGCGTTAAGGTAACATGGTCTATACCACGCATATGTAACACCCTGGCTATCATCGAACACATATAAAAGACGCATATGTCCATCCATCAAATCTTAATTAGGATTTCTATGCTTTCTCGGTGTTTCGCTTCTTTAAAGTTTGCTGACTACCTCACAAGACATTGACGCTGGTCTACAACGGTCTGTAAGCGCCCAATCTTCTTTGAAGCAATCTATCTGCAGTGTGCTTTCTTGCCGTTCTAGATGATTCCGCATTTAGCATTCTTTCGTCCCACAACTTCTCTAGCTATAAACCCTTCATGCCGTCTTTGATGTCCTCTACTGTTGTCGTGTTTCAATTGCACGCTGAAGCTGTTGTCATAATAAGAACTCTTTTTTTGGAAAGATTTAAATCTACGCCTGCCTATCTTGCTTAAAGGAGCGAGGGGTCATCACGAATGCATTATTATTTCAAAAACCCTAATACCACGCAAAACTTTACCGCTCTTTAACTAACTTTTTCAGGTTCAACAATTTCACCATCATCATCATCATCATCATCATCGTCATCGTCATCATGATGCTGCATCATCAATATACTCAATGAAATCATCCCTCTAGGGGGCTTAATGCTGTCAAGCATTCCTCTTGCTATTGCTGCTGTTGCTGGCTGTAAAAAACGCACGTACCGTAAATAATGATAAGGTTTGGCGCGAAAATATTTTTATTTGTTTTTTTTTTTTCGTATTATTGCCCAAATTTTTATGTTCTTTTTACCCTTAATAACGGAAACACTACATTTGTACATTTGTGCATGTGTGCACGTGTATGTGTGTAGATTTGTGCTAATAAAATTCTCGAGTTTCATTAAAAAATAAAAATCATTGAAAAATTAAAGAGGAGAAAAGATTGCAAGATCACTAAATCATTAATAATATATCGAAAGGCTGCACAGTGTCCCAAAGGGCAGAGAATATAAAATCTTTTCGTTTGATTATTTGCGCTATACAAAAAAAAAAAAAAAAAGAAAAAACTCAAAGCTATGCAAGGATGTAAGGCAATGCATATATATGCTTGTTCCTTTCTAGTGGTGTAAGTTTCGTCCTTAAATATTACATTTCCACGTTATGTTACGTTGTGTTATCAGAAATTACCTAACCTAACATTAACAGCATACGATTTCGAGAAAAATTTAAATACATTTTTATATTACGATTTGGCAAATCACTTAGTGTTTCTTGCAGTACGCTTTTGCATAAGACGATTAAAGTAGTCTTGAATGGCTCGTTTGGTAATAAACGCTTGTCAATTTACAATTTTTTCAAGCCACAACTACTGACGTAAGAAAGCTACTGCATTCTTCCTCTTCTACTGTACATCGCTGCAATCAACATATTAATTATATCGAAAGCCCAATGATTTCTACTTGGTTTGTGTCCAAAACTCCAAAATTGCAATACTTGCCAGAAGAAATAATACATTATTTTTCGTGTTCTTGTGTATAAAGGCTTGGGTTTGCTCAAATATTCAATATATTCGAATATACGCATATGCATAAGATGAAGTGTCATTTCTTTTGTACGGGCACTGTCATATCTTCTTATAAAAACATAGCCATTGTAAGAAACGTACAATGTCAGTACAAAAATTATTTTGCAGCTCAAACCATTCAAGATAAAAACCTAATTTTTGATATCCCTTAAAACGCATACTACTATCAAGTGAGAACTTTAACAAGAAAAAAAATTATATTTACATTATGCTCGCTAGATGGCGCCCAAATACAAAATGTTTATGGTTCTTACCTACGGTAAACACTAAACACTTTTCAGTTAAAGCTCAAGTCCAAAATGAGAGTCACAACTCTGAAGGGAATCCAATAAGAAAGAATTTTTTCGTTGAAAGCTGGCAACGCTTGTCTATATTTATTACTCTTTTTGCATTATCTTAAACTCATGTAAAATGAATAATAAACGGAATTAATTTTTAAGTCAACTTCTGAAAGAGGGTTCATGCAACGATAAATCATTTTGCATAGGAAAAACTGTTAACAGATTTTAATAAAGCCCCGTTTATGATATCAATTTTAAAGCATACTTTTAGTTGTATAGCTAAAGTAGCGCTAAAGTTGCCAATAGTAAGGAATTGAAAATTTTCATCAAGTTCTGTCTTTAACAGAATACAAGACGTTGGTGCTGTTATTTAACAGAATACAAGACGTTGGTGCTGCCATTTAACAGAATGCAATACGTCGTGGCCCTCTGCAACTGTTAACAGGAAAAACAAAAGTTTAGACGTTACCCAATTGTTCCTTTTGTTCCTCTTGTTACTATTTCTTGCCGATATATATATTGTTGTTCCATTCTATTATTCCACTTCTGTTTGGTTTTTGGCTAAAATTCCTCTTGATTTGTATGCAAAATCGCATGCAACAATAAAATCAAGTAGAATGTAAACAAGTAACAAAATTTAAAGTTCTTATTGAAAAAGTAACTTAAAAATACAAGAAATTGTAAAACTTTTTTTTTTACTTCCCAATAAACCGTTACTTAGCAAATACATTTTTAGCAAAGATACGAGCCTTGAAAAAAATGTGGGTTACCTTGAAGGGCTATCTGAATTTCGGTAATTTGTTTGGGCAATGGATATATTCGTTTTTTCATTCGCTAGATTTGTCATACCTTGAGGCTGCACATCGTATACACTTTGTTAAAATCAATCGAAAGTAAATTCATGGAAGTAATTATGCATGGAAAAATTTTAGTTTCGCTTTTGTTGTCCATTAATTTCTGGAAGCTAACTTTCAACCACATGATTATCCCCCTTTTGTTCTTTAATAAAAAAGAGGATAAGATAAGGTTTATTCCTTTATATAGATTGATCGCCATAGGCGGATTATGGAAAGATATACTAAACAGTATTTTTACTTGAAAAGCGTTAAAGAGAAGCAGATAGAATTGATAAACAACAAATATCTTGCAAGCAAAACAAGCTTAATATCGGGCGGGACCTGTGCTTTTAAAAAACTTTCAATCAAAATCGAAATTTGTCCAGATCTAAGAAAATATATGTAGTTGTCAAAGAATGCATATTAATCTGAAACCTGAACGAGGCTTACATTCATCTAACACTTAGGCCCGATCCCCAAAATAAAAAAAATCGATTTACATCCATTTAATGGGACCCTGTACGACAAACTGGGCCAAATTAAATACAAATAGATGTGTAGCGTAGTGATTTAGAGGAAAATTACGGCATAGAATCGATCAATCATGGGTTGTTAGTCAAAAATCTAATCCCGATGGAGTTTGAGTCCTCACCGACCCATTGCTTATAATATTTTATGCACAATTGCATCAGCATGCTGCAGTAAACTCTTAAGCTCTCACTTTCAACTCCGTTGAATTTAGCTGAAACTTCACTTCAAATAAATTTGAAATGAGTTTTATTTTACCCACCACTGAAGGATGGGAGTGTACTCAGTTTGTTTTTCTTTTTCGTGATGGATGCTTCAAAAGGAAGCTTCAGAGACCCTACAAAGTATATATATTCTTGATTAAGTCGCGTGTGTTTGTTGTTGGCACTCGCCTGGTTGGTATTAAAAATGTGTCAAAATGATCAGAGCAGAAGCCACCGGGTGCAAGCTTAAATTGATTGCAACTCCGTTTTCCTTATCAAAATTCGTGGATTTTTGCTCGTTACTCACAATTTATAAAAGTTACAAGGCGGGAATTTCTCACACTCTCCTTACGAAACACTCTACTCTTTACGTGCAAAAATGGGAAAAATCGACTCGCCCGCACAAAGTTACTGGTGATGAAATTTTATTTTTTTTTTCACTTTCTTGAGGTTTTATGCTGATTAGTCATAAGGCAAACACGACAGAAACTATTTGAAACTATTTCGTATGAAGATATATTATCGACCTAAAAATGGCTTAATTCCAAAACGAATATGGTAGATACCGCCATCAATTTTTTCTGCATAACAGCAGCAATGCGGGTATCAAATAAATGAACTTGGAGAGTAGAATGCGAAAAGAATAGTAGTGCGTATGTGAGGTTCGGCTCCCGGCTTATATCACTTTCTTACTTGTTTTTCAATAAATCCGAATAGACAAAGAGTCTCGACGCGATGGTCGTGGATTTAAATCTCAAGTGCGGCAGAGTTCCCAATAAAGCCGATAACCTTAGATGCTAGTGCTTTAAGACTTTAGTCTTAGGTTTTATTTTCTGACTAAATTAATAATAATGAAACTTTGTATTAATATATAGTTAAGCTCAGATTATTGTGATTGAGTTTTTTGTCGATTTGTGAATGGCGCATAAACTTATTTCGGCAAACGCATGGAGAAAAACTCATATCTCAATAAACAGTTTTCCACACACGTAAATTCAAATTCCAAATTCTTGTTTCGTTTTTTCAACTGGAAGGAATCTCTCAATGAAATTTATGCTTCAATTGGAATGCAATTGGAACTTATAAAAATGGGATTTGTCCTAACTAAAGGACTTAAACTTTTCCAATTCGCAGTTTAATTTTTATTGAAAACGGCCCCTACCTAATTGTTGCTGTTATACTATATACGATCTGGGGTTCGTAACCGCCCTTCTTTGATATCTAAAGCATAATATAAGTGCGTGCATATGCACACGTTGCACTCGATTGATTGCATCAAAGTATCGTCTCTCGTGTACGTCCGCAAACGTTCTCAACCCTATTATATGCCCAGAGTCACGTATGCCGATATACATATAAAGATAGAGAGATAGAGAAAGAGAGAGATTAATGAAAAGGTCATTACATAAAGCAACAGATAAGATGTGTTGTTCTCGTTTTTTTGTTTTTTTTTTCAAGCGAGATATCCAATGTGTGTAAGAAAAGCAGTGGAGCATCAAAACATAACAAGAAAGAGATTAATTTTGACTTTTACCTAATCTTTAGAGCTCTTACCACTTATGACATTTACATGAGTGTACGCTTACACACACACAAAATTGTTAGCGCAAACAGTGATTACGGCTCCAAACATTGCATGTATATTTTTGATAAATTAATTATAGGGCTAATGTTCCCCATCCTTTTATTTGTATATGATAAGCACTTAAAAGTAAAAGTAAGCGGAAGATTATTGTTCGTAATTGTTTGGTTAATGGACCGATGGAGCAACTTTTTGAATTTTTCTTAACGACATTCGAAAAAATAGAAATTAGTCGTTAGTGTACTCGACGTAACGGAAAGGCAAATGTGGGTGGGTGATTCTCTTTCCCCCATATCATGTATTTGTGTAAAAATATTTATACTCGCCAAAGGGAACACGCCTACAATATAAGGTAAACCAAAGTATGTCTCTAAAGTTAAAAGGAACAAATAATCCATTTTTCGTTTATTACTCATTAGCATTCTATAGGTGACCCTGCAGCACCTACAGAAAAAGGGAAGGAAATGTGATCGTCTCAGCCAATCTTATATAGAGTATCGAAGTTCCCTTTTTGTTCTCTTTTTGCTTTTCTTTTCTTTCTTTTTTTCTGTTAAAAGCAGCGCAAGGCATTAGAAGATTCGGGTTTAGCCGAATATAAACTGCTCGCTTTTGTAATATGCTTCTCCAAAATTTTGATATACACCAAGTTAGTCGCTGAATTTCTAACAACTAGAACTGCGCAAGCGACTCTTATCAGTCCCATATTATAAATTGACATAGATTCCAAGTCAAATTAGCTGTGTATGTCTGCTCAAGCATTCGTTTTCGAGCATTGGGTAAAGTCCAAAGTTCTGCTGTGATGTATGCTTAGCTTTGGGCCAAGTGTCAGTTGGGGCCAATTGACAGGCTCACAAACACACTCGTGAAGAAGGAATTTTTCGTAATATATTTGCCAATAGTTTTCAACCGGTAGACGAAGACCTATTTAAAATTTGGGTTAACTTTGTTTGTCAAGATTCCCCGAAAGCTTGATGTTACAGAGGTATCTGTGCTTCCTTTAATTTACGGCAATAACTTTGAGGTTACTTTTTATTTGAAAAAATATCTTCTGCTTTGTCGAATACATTCGGCAATTTGTCGAATACATTTGAAATGGCTTTGGGAATGATTCTAAGCAGATTAACATAGCATGAGTTGGAAAGATTTAGCTCAACATCTGATTGGGATCGTAGATGGATTGTTGTTCAGAATAAGTCAGTATCGCCTTCTGCTGTTAACTCTCTAGTATTAGGGAAATAAAATTCTGTTAATCAATAATTCAATTATAGGCAATCAGTGATCAAGCCTGGCCTATATTGCCGACGCCGGTATAGATCCGCAGTAAAATGATGAATATTCCAACACGAGTAGTAGCAATTGCAACACGAACTTACTGATACAATTTATAAATGAAAATAATAATTAGAAAAATATGGCTTCCCTGAGAAAATATAGTTTTTCTGTTAAGAAAGTAAAAAAATATATAATTTTTCTGAAAAAAATATAGTTTTTCTGTTAAGAAAGTAAAAAAATAAAGTTTCTCTGTTAAGTTTCTCCGAAAAACAAGAAGTGTGGCAAAGTGCAAAGCAATAACATGAAGCCATGGAATAAGATCGATTAACGTTTCCCACTTTTATAGAGTATAGCTCTCTCGTAATAAGATAAGTCAGTTAAATAGTCAACAGCAACAATTAAAAGTTTAGATTCCGTAGAGAGCAGCAGAGGTGGCCGAATTGTTGGAAAAGACAAAGCAGTAGAAAACGTAGATTTCATAAGCTTTTTTTCTTTACAAAACTGATGACTAATACATGTTACTCTATACCTATGATGTTAAGTGGTTACGTATTAACACAAAAGAAAACAAAAGAAAAACAAATTCGCAAATAAGAAAAAACAGCTTAAAACAAACGAAACGAATGCGAGTGGAGAAATCAGCTGATAAATGAGAGAATAGCTTGAAAACATATATGTACTTTTGGATTTATCGTGCATTTGCCTATTATTGGAATGTACAAAATTCGTATATATAATCGGTCATGCAGAAGTGTTTGTTGCTTACAAATAGTACGAGGGCGAATTAAATACTATGAGTTCCCAAGAGCTTTTGATTTTTCTGTTAACCTTTCAGAAGTGGCGCTGCCACACTAGCCACTTTATCAAAGGAAATGAATTACGTCTTCTTGAAGAAGGAAATGTTCACCTAAATTCTTGTGTGTGAAGATGCTGCTTTGTTTTTTTGATCATTATGGTGTGAATGGTTGGAGTACTTCATGTTGCAAAGTCTTACAGATTGTCAGACTTTGAATTGCAAGCAAGAGCCAGCAAGACGTTGACTAATTATCGAAAGAATTGTGGAGTTGGTTTTAAAAAGAATCATCTTTGAGAATAACGCTATGGACTGAATTTTTCAAAAACTTGCGATTTGTCCTACAAACTTGAAACATGTAAATAAATCGAATTTAAATGTTAAGAGAATTTTGCATCGCTCGTTGACCATAATTATCCGGTTAAAATGTAAATTTAATCCCTAATTAGTAGATATTAAAGATTAGTGTTTATTTGCTCTTTGTTTCTAAAAAAATATGCTGACGAAAATCAATACTATTATAATATAATAATACAAATAATAATAATAATAATACAAAACCATGGCTATGGTTTACTGGGATATATGGTATACGCTCGTTTTGTATATTAATTCGTTGTATCGAAGGAAGGGAAAATTTAAAGTAATGAATAAAGAGAGCGTGCTTATCAAATAGAGATAGAGTGCGAAAGAAACTTTTATTTGGTTGGGAAGAGATAATATACTAAAAAAAAAAAAAAAAACACCTTAAATACTCATGATAGCTTTGAAACAATTGGAACACGGTCTCTTCTATGGCTTGCCCGTATGATTTTCTCATTAAGCGATTGAAGAAAATTTGTGCTTTGTGCTTTTCTCTTCATTAGTGCAAAATTTCTCGCTCACACCCTGAAAAGTCACTGAGTGGTTTTTCCTTTTTTATTTAATGCTCTCACTAAATGAGATGCAAATGCAAACAAATTATACAAAAAAAAAAAAAAGGTGATTGAGAGGAGATTTACTCAGGTATAGTTGGCATTGTATTGTAAAATTTTGTTTGCTCTTTAACTCTGAGAGAAAGCATACTCTATTGAAAATGAAACATATTTGAAATATATTTACTCTGATTTCTTGCAACTGACGAGTCAGATATTTTGGATGTTTTTTCTCAAAAAAGACCTCCATATAAACAATTGCGACAATTGCGATAGTAGTTTTTAACGTTTTTAACGTGTTTTTTTCATTTTATTTTTCTTAATTTTTTTAAAGAACTGAAATTAAAAGATAAAGTTTTCTGTGCCGAAAAATTTAATTTCAAAGTGATATTTTTTAAGAACAAATTTGTGATACTTGCGTAAATGGTTTTGTAGTTATCGCCGGTAGATTTCTCGAACTTAAAGAAAAAATTTTTAAAATATGAAAATGGAAACTTTAGCGGTACAACAATTATATCGTCCATCTGATTTTACCAGTCTAGGCTCAAATAAACTAAAAGGTAAGTGGCTTAGTGGACTTCTTTCGACAGCAGTTGCTCTATATTTTACCGGCAGATTTTAAAAAGCTTCCTCTTGTTTAATTAAATATTGGCTTCGACTTCAACTTGTACTGATGGACAAATACCGGTTTATGTAGTTTGCAATAAATCGAGGGGTAATAGTAGTTGTGAAATTGTACGACCCTGTTGTGAAATTATGACATGGTCCTTTCCAAATCCAAGTATTCAAAATAGTTAATATTTATTAGTTTTACATAAAAGTATTAAAAATCAATTAATGAGAAAGAAATGATTTTGCAATTTTTCTCTCGCTTCCGTCATAAGGAAGAAGAAAACGTTAGGTTAAAGCTTCGCATGGGTTCGTCAAAGGAAACAAAAAAAAAAAAATGTTTAGCTGTTGTCAAGCGTTCATACTCTATCACATATACGAAAATACATTTGTTCAAGTTAATGATGAGTGTTTTAATGACCTCTAACAACTAAGCAAATAATAAACGCAGCCAGCTGAACATATGCGCTACTTAAAAAAACAGAAAAAAAAAACAACACAAATCATGTATATATATCCATATATACGTACGTACAAACACACACACACACACACACACAAGTATATCTTTTCTATATGCATGTATATTTATATTTATGTGCATTTATTAGTAAAGCAATTGTGATACGTGCGTTTTCCCACAGAGCAAGCGTGCATTCTGTTCAGCTGTTATTATGGTCATTAGCTAAGAGTATGCCAAATTTGTTATCCCGTATGTGACATTACGAAATGTATTTATTTTGGAATAATGGTCTTATAAACAAAGTATTTTTTCCTAGTTCTCCTGGGAAAACTAAGGTGTAATCTTAGTTTTATATAGATCCCCGTTTTCTAAAGGTCATCATCCATAGAATACTTTAATAAAATCCACATTTAGTTAAGCGCGTGAAATTAAAGCGAAGGGAAACTAATCGAATTGATGCTTTACATCTTGTCGGCTAAAACACATGTCAGACAGAAAGGCGAAATTTTAATTCTAATTATTGCAAAAATTGTTTCGACAACAAATCGAATGCAAATTTTAAGCTTTGGTTATTTGCTTTTTTTATTTGTTTCAGATTGGTCCACAACATTGACACCACCGCTGACGGCAGCAACAAAGGCTGCTACAAATGTACCCTATACACACAGTAATATAACTAATAGTATGAAAACTAGTATTAACGTCAATCATAAAATGAATCGTACGGCGGAAGTTCTCAGTAAGCACACGTCTCGCATACGGACCACAACTACAATGAATGGTACGAGGAAGAAGGACATAACATTCTATAACGGTAACGATTCAGACACGGCGGCCGTTAACGAATTGTCATTGCGGTTGTTAAGCGAGTTGAAATCGGCGAAATCTCATCATCTTTCCTGTACGGAAGTTTCGCTACCTTGTGATTTGACAACTTGTATAGCGGCTGAGATATTATGTCTTTCCGAACGTGAGCCGTGCGGTTTAAGGGGATGCACGATTTATATTGAATTTGAAGATGAACCAAATAATTCGCGACGCATAGCTTCGCTCAAATTGGACACGGAGACAGTTTCAACATTTGAATTATATTTAACGTTGCGTCAAGATCATCGTGGCTGGGCTGCATTATTACCGCATTTTATGAAGAGTCTTTCGCGTACCATAACCATAAGTCCTGAATTTACTGTGACCAAAAATAAGCTTTATTCACCGTTAGGAAACAATAATTATAGTTACAACGCTTCGAAATCGATATCGACACGTATCGCTTAAGTATTTTATTTTATTGTATAATGAAAATGGGGACAGAGAAATGGTGAAACAATTCTTTGGCCTTTCCAAATACATTTCATGAATTTATTTTTTAATGCAATTGTTTAAAATCCTTTCAATAAGTTAGGAGAAACTCTTGAAATAATGTGATACTGGTTTAAGATCCTAAGTTTATCATAAAATTTAATTCCAATTTAATTTCATTTTTATTTGTTTTTATACTTTAATTTTTTATTTATTTAGTTTT